>JAQMYM010000002.1:24742870-24755711 GCA_030014255.1 Parauchenoglanis ngamensis | reverse complement strand
TTTAGAGCTCTGACTCTTAATTAGTCCCAGTCTTTAGAGCTCTGACTCTTAATTAGTCCCAGTCTTTAGAGCTCTGACTCTTAATTAGTCCCAGTCTTTAGAGCTCTGAATCTTAATTAGTCCCAGTCTATAGAGCTCTGACTCTTCATTAGTCCCAGTCTTTAGAGCTCCAAATCTTAATTAGACCCAGTCTATAGAGCTCTGACTCTTAGCTCCAGTTCACAGGGCTCTTTGTCTTGCTTAGTCCTAGTCTTTATGACTCTTGGTTAGTCCTAGCTTTTAGGGTTCTGACTCTTTGTTAGTCACAGTCTCAGATATAAATTTATCTGGATTTATATTTGTGAAGATTGGTGGTGTCTTTTTGAGGAATATAATTTAAATAAAATGTTTTTTGATAAAAATAAATGAAGTGTGGAGCATCTTGGACTTCATTGAACATATCGATAGAAAGCACTGGTAGAAAGATTCATATCTTTAATTACCTATCCATCTTTGAACATTAACTCAACATCTGATATCACACTGTAATATGTTCTTGTGCTGTTATGTTTTCACTCCAGCTGTAATAAGGCCAACTGAATATTTCATTGTGCTGTAAAACCATTTGACATGATGTATGACTCTATAAAACTGAATTAACGTAATGAAAATTTGAATACTCATTACAAAGCAAGCATAAATCAGGGCTCAGACTCTCAAAACCAATCTTGCTTATTGGAAATCGCATCGCTGCCTACACACCCTTTATATTTGCCTCATTTTTCCATAACTGCTCAGCCAAACGAGAGGAATATTAAGGCGCCTCCTGAGTTTCTCTCCTTCGTCAGATAAATGATTTTCCTAGCAGGAACGAATAAGCAAACATCTGAATATTCAAAACAAAACCAATTTCCATCTCCCTTACATGCAGGTGATAAAGCAGTGCTGCCTGACCATGCGGTGAAAATAAACTCTCCATCAGCCCTCCTGTCACAAGGAGTTCTTAAAAAGGGAACAAATATAAACAGAGAAAAAGAGGGGAGTAGAGACGAATAAAATAAGGCAGAACGAATTATAAAGAAAGGAGAACAAGGAATGGAATATATAAAGAAGAGAGTAAACTTGACAGAGCGTGCCCATGAGAGAAGGGTGAAAAAAGCATGGGTAGGAATGGAGAAATTATTTACACCTAGGAGAAACGGGAGATCCCTGAGTAAACACTGCACAGATAGTAACTCAAGCTCTCGATAGAACTGGGGTCCCTGGAGCTGTAACACTGCAGCACCTACTGCTGAACCATGCCAAAAAGCTTACATTTGTTTGATGAATGACAGTAGGATCTACAAGAACCAGGGAAACTAAGTATTTAGAGCAAGGAACCAGGGAAACTACAGCTAAGAACTAGGAGAACCAGAGATATTATAGCAAAGAACTAGGAGAACCAAGGACATTGCAGGTAGGAACTTGGAGAACCAGGAATATTACAGCTAGGAACTAGGAGAACAAAAGTCATTGCAGTTAGGACGTTGGATAACCAGATAAACCACAACTACGAATCAGAAGAACCAAGAAAACTAGCATTAAATAAAGCACTATGGAAATTAGGAGCTAACACAACAAATAAAACTACAGCTAGGCACTAGGAGAACTAAAGATGCTGCAGGCAGGAACTTGGAGAACCAGGGAATCCACAACTATGAAGTAGAAGAACCAGGGAAACTCACATTAAAAAGCATTAAAGAAAATAGAAGTTAAGATGACAATAAAATTACGAAAAAGAACTAGAAGAACCAGGAAACTACAACTAGGGACTAGAAGAACCAAGAAACTACAGCTAGGATCTATGGAACCGAAGAAATTTCAGGTAGTAACTTGGAGAACCAGATAAACTGCATTTATTTCAGAAGAAGCAAGGAAACTAGCAATAAAAAAGCAGTAGGGAAATAAGGAGCGAAGACAACAATTAAGACTACAGCTATGGACTCGGAGAACCAGGAAACTTCAGCTGAGAACAAGGAGAATGAAGAAAATTACAGCTGGGAACTAGTGGATCCAAAGAAAATACAGCTAGGAACTAGCTGAACCAGGGCTAGAAATAAGGGAAACTATGAAACTAAAACGTTGATCTAGAAGAACTAAGAAAAAATAAATAAATTAGAGCTAGGAGCTAGGGGCTAAGAAAAGAACTAGGAGAACCAGTCCAAATAGGAACTATAAGAACAACAGGAACTCAAAGACAGGTGTTATGATACATGGGGAATTTAGGAACCAGAGGAACCAGCAGAACTTGGGAAATTAAGTACTTAGGGCTAGGAGCTAAATAAACTAGGTAACTGTAAGCTATGAACAACAGGACAAGTACTGCTAGGAAGTAGGAGAACCATGAATACTACAGCTAATAGCACTAAAGAAATTACAGCGCCACGGAAACTACAGGGAGAAACGGGGAGAAGCAGGGAAAATACAGCCAGGAGCGCCAGGGCTAAATTACAATAGCATGCTTTGGACAACTAGCATGTTTTGTCTGATCGATTACATTCATGAGGAACTTTTTTTTTTAAATGCTTATAAAGTTTTAAAAAATGACGGGAGCAGTTTATGAAGAGGGGCTTTGGATATTTTTCAGTCTTGCCTTAAATAATACATCCATACCAAGTAAAATATTATTACATTTTGATGAATTATGAAACAGAAAGTGTGCAGTGAGCTCACTCTGTTATTCATTTCTCATTCATTACTAGTTAAAAAACCTAGAATGGCTAAAAACTCGTTCACACTTTAGTGAAATATCAGTGAAATAACATTTGCAGAAGTTTCACAGTCTTGAGTGTCTGAGCGTCCTCTCACTCCATCAGGCTCTGAAGGATCGCCGTCGTTTCTGTGAAATATGAAATGTGTAACGCAATAACGAGCCCTTATTGTTGAAGCAAATTGAAGTGGGATGCAGTTAGCCAAATGGAGCTGGGGATGAATTGCTGCTACTGATTCTGAGTGACAGGGTGTCTTTTCATCATCTCAGGACAGGAGATGGTAACAAACCGAGACGCTTCTTTATCATTTCAGTGGGTCTGTACAGAACCTTTCATTTAAACATTTAATGTTCCTGATGCTAATTCCGACTATATTAATGCTATGATAGTGGACATGACAACGCTGTAATAAACATGACGAGCCTGAACTGACAGTTAAAATCAGGGAACATCTGGCTTTTAATTTAAAAGTATTTTATGTGTTAGTTTTTTATTTTTGAACAAAGCTATCACAATGAAATAATTTTTATTTTTACGTTAAAACGGTAAACAACAAGAATGACACGTAGTACTCCGCTAAACAATCCAATGTAATGAACAAAAGCAGATTTTTAATGAAGTAGGATTTGTATTGAGGACCTTTCACGTCATCATACAATTAGATGACATCATTTAGTGCTCTATACATGTTGTTTGTAGTATTACGATTTGCTAGATTATTAGCGAAGATAAAATTAGACCCGGAATTAGACTTTCATGTGTTGAATAAAATAATGCAGCTAGCTAGCTGTCTAAATCTAACTAGCATGACTCGCTACTTTGTTAGCTTAGCTAAAACTGGATTTTAGCCAAGCTAGTTAGTTTATTTGCTGAAATTTTTTTTATCTAGCTAGCTAGCAGTCTAATCCAGCTAGTATGTTAACATTAGCGGCTAGCGAGTATGGTTGTGATATTATCGCGTTCGTTTTTATCACGGCAATTTATTTAACACAAATAAAACTCGCATTAGCTCACAAAGTTCAGGCACTTGTACATGAAAGAAGTGAGAATGCACACCTACGCACCTGTGTGTGTGTGTGTGTGTGTGTGTGTGTGTGTGTGTGTGTGTGTGTGTGTGAGCCAACGTTCTGTGTAAATATGCATGAGTTCAATGGTGCCAAATACTTCAGGGGGTACTTTTATTTTTCACCCCACCATCACTGCTAAAAGCCCACCTCATGAATCATTCAGCATGTTTTTGAGAGCTTTGGCTTTTCGTTATTTTTTTAAACTGTTTGTGAACAATAAAAGTGCAGTCAGAAGAGAGAATGATGCCGTCAGTCAGACATCAGACACAATTCTGGTTTGGTTTTTTTTCTTTTTCCTCTTTCTTTTTCAGCAGGGAACTTTTTAATGGGCATCTTTAAAGAGAAGCAGATGAACTTTAAGCAGCATAATTATTTAAATGAAGTTACCTAAGGCAAAATTAAATATGCAATATGGTAATGAGCTCAACTTAAAGCAGCATGAATATTCATATTGCAGTTCATTTAAACTGCCTTGATTTGTGGAAGAAATTAACAATTCGTGTACGTGTTAAATTCAGTGTTAGAGTATGATGTGTTTATACCAGAACAAATTAAATTACACAAAACCAGAGTATTTGAATATGTTCAAAATCCAATATTAGCATGATTACTGATTATTGAAGATAATTGGTTGTTATTAGTTTTAGTTAACCTACTTGACCTCAGTAGGCTCCAATTTTTATGCTACTTTCTCTGGTTCTCCCAGTTCCTAGCTGTAGTTTCCCCAATCCTAATAGTTCCTATTTGTGGTGTGTTTAGTTTCCCTAGTTCTTAGCTGGAGTTTTCTTGGATCTTATAGTTCCTAGCTCTACTTTCCCTGGTTCTTCTAGTTCCTGGCTTGAGTTTCCATAATTTCCCTTCTCCCTAGATGTAGTTTATCTTGTTCTCCTAGTCCTAGTCCATCTTCTACTCCACCTCTGTACTTTCTTTAATGTGCCCATTTAGTTTGGTCCAAGCTGTAGCTTCCCTGCTTCTTCAAGTTCCTAGCTGGAACTTCCCTGGATCTCCTAGTTTCTAGTCGTAGTTTCCTCAGTTTTCCAAATTCCTATCTTGAACGTCCCTGGTTCTCCTAGTTCCTAGCTGTAATTTCCCTTGTTCTTCTAGTTCCTGGAACTTCCCTGGTTCTCCTGCTACATAGTAATTTTAAGTTAGTTGAAATGGTGAAATGCTTCTAGTTTCAATTGTTATACATGATAAAAACATGCTCTTTGCACTGTAATATCTGATTCGGGTAGAGGTTTTTACCTTCGTCATGAGTTATTTATTTCCCAGAACCCAGTATATCAGCATGATGCAGCATTAAGAGTGAAACATGAAGACTTTCAGAAATCTGAAGCCGAGGAGCCGAAGTGAATCCATCATATTAGAGATGACAGTTTAATCTGAAGTCCTCATTGCACTTTCGGCTGGCGCTCATCTGATCAGCATTTCACGCCGAGATCTTATAAAGCAGCAGACTGAGACGTCACTTCTTACTCACTGGCTCGGCGCAATCACACACACTCGCACAGCTTTCATCTAGGCATGTTCCCACACGGTGATGCTGTATTCATGGCCGACTGCAGCCACAGCACGTCTTCTCCAGATTCCAAAAGGACATCGAGCCCGGATGTTTGAGCAGCAGCTTTTTGATCTAAGTTAGATGATTCTACTTAGAGAAACTAATTTGAATATCTATATTAAATAGTCGATACTAAATAGAAATTAAACGCTGAATATTGAGAACATGAGGTCTCGTAACCTTGTACACTCCTGCAATCATCACTCCAGAGCAGCTGGTGGAGTGTTAGTGTATCTTCATTTGAAGTTTGATCTTCCTGCTTTTTGTATCTACAATGAAATCATATGCTCGACATCAGCATCTTCTTGACTTGAATACATTTTCAGATAAAACTTTTTTCTTTAAAAAAAAGGGCAAAAATAGCAAAGAACTTGTTTTGCACAAGATATGGTGGAATCTTGACCAAAATGTAAATTTGGCGTTGTTTCTGCAAACCATATCACAGTAGGTTAAAGGTCATCTGTCTAGGTACACGATACAAAATCCACAGTCACGCTTGAATCTGATTCGACTGCAAACACAAACATAATTCCACTAATAATTAGATTTAAAGTGAATATCATCCAAATAGTGTTTAAGCCAGGGATATAAAAAGCAAGGGCTTTTTATGTTAAACATGTTCACTCAAGCTTAGTTTGTCCACCAGACAGCAAGGAGCGAGAATCCGGAGCTCTGAAGTGTCTAATGAAGACCTGTCCATCATTCTTCTGAGATAAAGCGTGCTTCCATGACAGAGCTAGACTTATCCCACATACTGATGAATAAATATCAGTCCTAGCTCAGCACAGTAACTTTATAGCAAGTGTATGAAAATATCCGTCTAATGGCTGGCTGGTGTTTTTATTGTAATTTCACAATTTCTCATTTTGTCTGAGTTTTACATAATTTATTCTCACGTAATAAGTTTCCAGCAAACACTGTATGTGGATTTTGCTTTTAAAAATCCATCTCATTTCACTATGAAGCAGCTCTCGAATCTGACAGATGTCCTGAGTTGTTGATCCGGGTCACGGCACCACCGGAAAATACATACAGGAACGCGGCAGGAAATTGTTGAAGCTGTCACGTTGTATATGAGCGCACGGCTATTCGATTCAGCTCACTTTCATTCAGACGGAGTTTTGAACTGTAAATACGGTCGCAAAGCAGCTTTACAGAGGCTCGGGTTCGGGTGCTTAATGAGCGCTGAGGGCAACGGAGGGAAGGAAAACGTCTGCTAAATGAGGATGAGGGAGAAAACTGTCACAGCAGCTGAGATTCAGAAGAAACAAACCTGTCTGCGTGGCAGATGGATATTTGTTTAAAGATACTAGTCCTTTAGTCGACTTTTTACTAGTTAGCACTAACTATCTGTCTTTAAGCTGAATTTTTCTGTTTGAAGTGCTGCCTAGTGCCTGAATCTCAACACGCTTAACAACAATGACACTTTCACTGCACGAAGTAAGAGTTTTAAGTGGGCTTATGTTATAAAATCATTTTCCTCATGACCCACCAGCATGTGCAACATCCTCAGCTCCAACTCAGGATACTGTGTGTGTGGAGGTTCACATGTTGTCTCCGTATCCATGTGGGGTTCCTCTGAGTTCTCCGGTTTCCTCCCACCCCACAAAGGCAAACCGCCCCTAGGTGTGACTGATTTGAGGTGTGATCCCATGCGGGGTGTACTCCTGCCTCACGCCTGTGTTCTCGGGATACAATCCGGACGCACCACCTTCGGATCCACCTGACCAAGATGAAGTGCTTACTGAAGATGAATGAATGAAGTTAATTAAATAAACGCTATAATTGCTGTTTATACCAGATCAGCACAGCTGAATTCTCGAATCTTTGATTTAGTTTTTTTCTAATTTGCGTCCAAGTACAAAGTGATGGAATTTGTTTTTTCCTTTTTTTTTTGTATTTTGCATTCTTGGGTGTCACAAAAGTTTTTATTTGACTCACTGTAATTCAACGACTTTAGCTTTAATTCCAAGGTGCCATTTTGAGCATTTTTTAAATACCATTCTGGAATTTTACTAATAATTTATAACCCAGGATACATAAAAGCCAGTTTTGAAGACTTTTAATTCATTTACTTGCTTTACTATATCCTTGAATCGTTGTGCATTTACACATGAGACAAATGTTTTACTTTTTGAAGTATACTACAATGTAATGCATGATGTAATTTTTCTTAATAAAATAAACAGACGAACTAATACTGAAAATATATAAAGGAATTAAAAACAAAACGAATATCCTTATATATTGAGAATAATTTCTTACATATAATTTTAATTTAGAATATTTCTGGCTCAGGAGGTGAATATGATGTGAATAAAGATCACGTCGAGCCTCACAGCTCCAGAGCAAAACAAATGTTGGTCGATCAACACAAAGAGAAATAAAAGTGGTGTGTGTAAACTCAACTGTTTTGGCTTTAATGCATTTAAAATGTCTTTTTTTCAATTCAATTAAAGCATTGAAGTAGTGTTGACGCCATTGCTGCGATGATTTAAACCAAAGATGAGGCTAGATCTCATATTAAGCGCTCGACGGCGAGTCTGAGCACTTAAGAAATATGAAGCGAGCACTGCGGAGCGAGCTCAGGCGACGAGCCAATGTCACCAGGGTCGTCCTGAGCAGGTACATTTCCATTCCTCAGATTTACATCCCTCCCCAAACAAAACAGCAGAATACATTTGCACATTTTTGTTGGGGTTTTTTTTTCACACCGAGGATGGATTTTCAGACTCGTCCGAGACCTCTGCTGAATAATTGGCATGAGTGTTTATTTTCCTCTCTAAAATATTGCATTTTATTCAAATTGGTTCTCGAGCGCATGCTGATTAGAGCCTTCTTTATTGCGGAGAGAAGCTGAGGGAATCACGGGGTCTGAGGGAGATACTGGAGTGCACTTTTGTCCACTTTTTGCTACAAGGCATGATTCAGAACAACAAGTTGGATGAGGATTTGTTGGCTGAGCGATGAAACGTTCTCTAAAGCCTGTACAGTTTTATTATTCTGGCTATAATTTATTTATATATAATTGAGTAGGTTTCATCGTAAAGTGCCATGTGGTCCACGATAATGTCCAGACACTTTAATGGCCTTAAAACAGCTTAAAGATTTATTAATGATTTAAAATATGAACATATACTGTATATAACCATCACTGAGCACTTTTAAATTTAGTTCGCACATTAGATCATGTCTACTGTAAATTACTTCTCTAATGCATACATATTAAAAATATTTCAAATTACAGATTAATTAATTAACTGTACAACACAGCGCTGATGAGTTCTGGGTCCTGATTGGTCAGAAGGTGGTGAGCAATTCTCTATAACAGCAGCTCTGACAGTAGAGCAGGTTTATACTAATGCGCTCGCTCTGATACGTTATTGTTTCTATAGTGACGGCTCATTCACAGGGACGTGTACAGCGCACGCTCCACTGATCAACAGATTAAACACGAATCATCGATATGGTGAATTTTATGGTGAAGTATAAATGTGTGTGTGTCCTGTATGAAGTGCCCAGTGTGAACGCTGTGTAACTGGCACAGGTAAAGCTGGAACTCTAAGGGTTCCACATCTTCAGGACAGAGGAGTTTACACTGCACTGCGCGTTCTCACTCACATCACACGCTGGAGATGATTCACAACATTTAATGTAATTGTAAATGGATAAACAAGGAAACTGTGGTGTTTTTTAAAGGATTAAAATCGCAATTGTAGGTAAATTGTTGTGCGATAAGAGCAATAAAACAGTTTGGTAACAGTAACTCACTGCTTCATCACTGCACCCTGTGCTTTATTTGTAAGACGTTATTTAACAAATTCTTGACGAGGAGAAAACAGCGAACACTGGGTCTTGAAGCTGAGCGTTATTAAGCGTGTGTGAGAACAGATTTGAGCACTTAGCTTTTTGTCTCGTGACATTTCTGCCTGTGAGATAACACGGTTGCTTATCAGTGATGAGCAGCAGGGTGCCATTAGTTAATGAATCTGTCGTGAAACGTGTGGTATCTGTCTGTTCAGCCTGTAATCTCTACGTTTCTGTAATTTCCTGTGACACACCGTACGCCGGCGTTCTGGTTCATCTCTCTCTCCAGCTTTATTCTCGGCCGTGATTACAGGTGCGGTCAAGCAGCGAGCTCACGGAGCGATAAGACACGCACAGAAAACCACTGAGCTCCTGAGACGACATCTAATAGGCAATATTCCGTAACAAAAAACTGTGTTTTAGATATTTTCCTGTTTAATCGACTGCTGAAAGGAAAATGCTGATCGATTCTGATAAGCTGAACTCATCACATTGTCAAAAATAAACTTCATGAGCTGGTTCATTTCAAATGTTATTTTCAAATGCATTTTGTCACAACTGTAGCACACAATGTAATACAAAATAAACAGATGTAATTTAGAAAAGTCAAGAGCATTGATCAGATCAAATTTGCTTAATAAAGGAGGCATGGCCTCTGTCTTTGCCTTATTAAAGGAGGTGTGGCCTCTGTCTTTGCCTTATTAAAGGAGGTGTGGCCTCAGTGTCTGTCTTTGTGAAGGAGGCATGGTCTCTGAATCTTTGTCTTATTAAAGGAGGTGTGGCCTCTGTGTCTTTGCTTAAAAAAGGAGGTGTGGCCACTGTGTCTTTGGCTCAGTAAAGGAGGCGTGGCCTCTGTTTTTGCTCAATACAGGAGGTGTGGCCACTGTGTCTTTGGCTCAGTAAAGGAGGTGTGGCCTCTGTGTCTTTGGCTCAGTAAAGGAGGCGTGGCCTCTGTGTCTTTGCTTAATAAAGGAGGTGTGGCTTCTGAATATTTGTCTTATTAAAGGAGGTGTGGCCTCTGTGTCTTTGTCTCAGCAAAGGAGGTGTGGCCTCTGTGTCTTTGTCTCAGTAAAGGAGGTGTGGCCTCTGTGTCTTTGTCTCAGTAAAGGAGGCGTGGCCTCTGTGTCTTTGTCTCAGTAAAGGAGGTGTGGCCTCTGTGTCTTTGTCTCAGTAAAGGAGGCGTGGCCTGTGTGTCTTTGTCTCAGTAAAGGAGGTGTGGCCTGTGTGTCTTTGTCTCAGTAAAGGAGGTGTGGCCTCAAAGCAGGTGTGTTTATCTGTAATGACAAGTGAGCAGGTGTGGCCACTGTGTCCATCAGCAGTGGTGAAGAAGGTGTGGCCTAGGTATCTGTCAATCCTAGTAACGGAGGCATGGTTTATTTCTGTTAGTTCTAGAAAAGGAGGCGTGGCCTATGTACCTGTCAGTCCCAGTTCAGGTACAGCTGTATATCAGTTGTAGTGGTATTTGCAGCACATATGGTTCATAGCCAATTTTAATGTCTTTGTCAGGTAATGTTCATTCTCTCCAAAGTAAGGCGAATAATTTTATCCATCTTGTTACATTCCCAATATATGCATTACAGTACAGAAAACCTCTGTGGTTTGTTACCAGACATTTTCCCTGCTGGCTTGTGAAAAACATTCACTTAAAATTTGCCAAGCATTTGCATGGAAGTGTATGTGAAGTCATGTCATTACAGTAGAGATGGAAAAGCAGTGTGTGTTATTGATACTGAGGAACATGAAGGTCTCGGGGTGAAAAGCGCCGCTATACATCTGAGCCTCTCTCAGAAAAAAAAGCAGACTGAAAGGTAACACCTTTTAGTGCTGAAGGGGTCTTGGGGAGATTTGGGAAGGGTGCAGGGATCTGATGGAGCACAGTGGATTTATGACATCGCCCCACACCTCATCACAGCCAAGCAAGCCCGAGCAGCAATCATCGTCCTGCGGGAAATGATGCTGCTGCGCTCCCCTGTGGAAACACCACAGATGAAACTGCCATTTTTGTCCTTAATCTAGCAGCCTCCAGTCTCCTCCACCCTCACTTATCCCCCCCTCCCCCCAACCCCGCACCTCTGATGGCCAGATACGAACTGCCAGCACTCAGGCTGGAAAATATGAGCTCTCCTAGGCTAGAGAGATTAACTGTAGAAAAGTATATATCACAAACAAACTAATCATGACGCATCGCTCAGAGCGTGAAGATTTATAGACTAGCCTGTATCTCTACTTTGTGTTTTCTACTTTTTGTGGAAATTCAGGTGACTTTCCATCCAGCTCAAACTTATTGTCATCTCTTTATATCTCTTACACACTGTTGAGTTCTGGATTCTTACTGGAAATATAAATAGATAAAAAGTATGAGGTGTCATTCATTAATAAATAGAAAATTGTAATCAGTGGTAATTTGCTGTTCTATAAAAGATATAAAACACCTGGGGATGTGCTGTTATAGGAAAATATTCAACTTTGGGGTGGAATCATCCTGTTATCTTGGTGCAACATGCACACACCTGGAGTAGTCAAGGCAAGGTTTGATCTACATTGTGGATAAAGCCCTACTTGGATTGGATCAGAATCAGCCGGATGTCAGGTAACAGATTCTTTTACACGTCTTCTTAGTGATAAACATCGTAATAAAATAACTACAAGAAGACTGAGTTTCTAGCGGGTTGTATTTCTACAAACCCAGATGTTTGCATCACAAGGTCATGTGATTACTAATTCCTTAACAACATGGCGGCCGAGTCGTTCAGCGAGGCGCCGGATTAGAGAGGAGACCCCGGCTCTTATTTCAGTTCGGGGCAAAGCAAGTTTTCAGCAACAATTTGAAAACATAATAAAACAATCACAAAGTACATGAGAAGCATCCATTGTTTGTTTCACGCATCGACTGTATAAAAAATGGCCGCCGTGCTCCTGTTCACTCCCATTCTATAGAAATGAAGTCCACCATATTGTCCAATTAGCAGCCAGAGTCTCTGCAGTCGGCACTTTCTCCTTCTCGAGTTTGCGCAGTAAAGAGTAAGTCGCGCCTTTGCTAGCCCCGCCCCCTTCTCCAGTAGAAATGATCAAATAAATACAATCACATTCTCAAATTCTCTTTATTACATCCATCCCGAGAGCTTAAACAGCTTCAGCTGGGGATATTTCATTAATACGGATGCATCTAGGAAGGACATTTATCACGTGAACAGGAAATTCTCTGACAGATGGATATGACTAACGCGGAATGAGCCGGCAGTGAGCTCGCCAGCGTGAGTTACAACTCTTTATTTGGGACGCAGGGCTATTCCGAGCGCACTGTAAACTCACTAACTACTTATAAAATCCATCATAATGTTATTGGTAGTGTGTGTGTGTTTACTGATGAACAAATGGCTTTAGCACAAATTTCGCAAATTAGCTGGCTGGATGGATGGAGGCTATATGGCTAGGTAGCTAGCACAATTTCTATTTGGCTAAGTAGCTAGCTTGATTGCTATATGGATAGATTACGCTGACCTTTTCCTATGAAACCTTTCGATGTTTCAAACATTTTTAATAGGAACGGCTAACAGTTTGTGCTCGAGCATCTGCCCAGAGAGGTTTCAATAAATAGGTTGTTGTTTTTGCCATGTCTGCACATGTTTGCACACATGCACTTTATGTTGTCTTCTATTGTCTACTGTTGCACACGT
>JAQMYM010000002.1:24682029-24698355 GCA_030014255.1 Parauchenoglanis ngamensis | reverse complement strand
GTCTCTCTCTCTCTCTGTCTCTCTCTCCCTCTTTGTCTCTCTCTCGCTCTTTGTCTCTCTCTCGCTCTTTGTCTCTCTCTCTCTCTCTCTCTCTCTCGGTCTCTCTCTCTCACTCTGTCTCTCTCTCTCTCTGTCTCTCTCTCCCTCTTTGTCTCTCTCTCGCTCTCTGTCTCTCTCTCACTCTCTCTCTGTCTCTCTCTCTGTTCCTCCATCTAAATTCTGATTTATGATTTCAGACACCCCCCGTCCCCCGTCCCTCTGTTTGGCTTGACTGTTGAGAATGGAATATCACCTCTTTATGATCAGTAGTACAGCGTCCGGTTACAGCCTCTGTTGCATGTCTATATTTAAAGCAGATGTATAGAGTTGCAGCGGAGGAACGGTGCAGTCCCTCTGTGGTAATCGGACATTTACAACACTAATCACTCAGCTCAGGTTTACAGTTTTCTGTGATTGACGTGGTGATATGGGGGTTTGGCACGTGTCATGTATACACAGTGAATGAAACGGGTAGAAGCAGCTGAACCCTGTCTCTCTCATTTATCAAGTCTTTATACAATAGCAAACTCTTGCACTAGCATAGCAAACTGTTAAACTTTTTACCTCATTGTAAATCAGCACATCTTTCCAGAAGCTCAGCAAAATCTTTACACTAGCCCAAAGAACCTTTACATAAAACCAGCAAATATTATGCAGTCAAACACTGCAGTGCACATTGCAGCGAACACTTTACATTCCCTCTGAAAAACTTTACACCAAGAATATCAAGTTGTATCAGAGGGCCTGGGTGGCTGCAGATCTTCATTCCAAGCAAATAGGAGAACAAAAGCTGCAGCCACGTTGGTCCTTTGGAGATTGGTCACTAACTTCCCTAACTTATCGAACGTTTACACCAGATCGGTAAACGTTTACCCAAGCTCTGTGAAAATTTACACTATAAATAAAGCTTTAAATTAACCTTACAAGGGCAATGTGAAACCTTACAGTGGGTTACCAAACCTTTACACGGGCTCTGTGAACGTTTACACTATCTTAGCATATCTTTTAATGTGCTTAAACCTTTACACAAGCTTAATGGAACTTTACATTAGCCTTGCAAACATTTACAGTACATGGACATGGTAAAATTGAAACTTTACACTAGCTGATCAATTACACTGGCTTAGTGAAGTTTTACACTATTTTAGTAAACCTTTTGACTCGCTCAGGAAGTTTACACAACTGTAGAAAACCTTTTCGTTTACTTAATGAAACTTTACACTAGTGTAGCACACGTATACACAAAATTAGCAAAATTTTATAAACTTTACAATAGCCAAACAAACCTATTCACTTGCTACTTGAAACTTTACACTACCAGGTCAAACCTTTAGACTGTTTGAGAGTTTACATTGGCTCGGGAAAACTTTATCGCCAACACTTTACACTAGCTTTACATTATCTTAGCAAAGCATTTTGCTCACTTAGTGAATGTTTACACTAGCTTATTGAAACTTAATACTGACTAACTGACAAACCTTTATACAGCCTTAGTGAAACTTTACATAAATTTTTTTGTAGCTGAGAGAAACTTTGCACTAGCCTGGCAAACTTTTACACAAGTTTGAGTTACACACAGGAGTTGTGCACCAGCTCAGTAAACCTTTATGCTTACTTAGTAAACATTTACACTGTTCCAGCAAACTTTTACACTAAACCAGCAAACCTTTACACTAATCCAGCAAACTTTTTAACTAAGGAAAATTTACACTACCTTTACTCTAGCAAGTAATATACTTTTTCATCACCCTGGGGTATTTTTACACCAATCCATTACAACATTACACTACCCTAGTTACACTTTAAATCAAACATCTTTATCTGTTCTTTGGCATAGTAAATCTTTACACTAGCAAACTCTCAGAGAAACTTTACACGTCTCAGTTTTCCAAGACAAAGTATAAATCTTTACACAAACCCAGTAAGCCAAACTTAAACTGATATCAAATGAAAGTTACAGCAACTAGCAAAAGTAGCACCAAGTTTTTTCATTTTTATACATTTGTCTTTTGAAGATGTTTTTATTTATTCATTTTTAAATTTCCAGTCCAGTGGATAGTAATGCTAGCTCCAATTCAATGCAAAGAAAGAAAGGAATTTTGACTGAAACAAAGATAGTTTAGGGGGTTTAATTGACTGATAAATGTGGAATTGGGAAGGATGATGGTAAAATAAATATGTGCCAATAATAATAATAATAAAATAAGAGTTTGTGGGAAATGTTGCTTTAGTGCATTTGTTATTTCCGCTTCTGAAGGGTTTTTCTTTAACCTGGTTTTCTCTCCGAGTGACAGTTCAGACACGTTTTAAAATAGAGCTATGTTCTCCTGGGAAAAGCTGAGTAAAGTGGACAGCTGATGGCGAGAGGGAAATGCTTGCTAATTACATTAGAGCACAAGTTTAACCCTTTTAAACGTGGATGGGGTTCTGGCACAGAACCTGAGGTTAAAGTTGGATCTAAAAACAGATATGACATTTTAATCATTATTCAAGAACGCTTTAATTAAACTGAAGACAGATTCATTGATTAGATGTAAATAAAATAATCTGAATCTGTCTCAACTCACACTTAATGGAAAAAGAAAATTAATTAATGTATAATTAATGCTAATAAACTTAATTATGTCTCACACTATCAGAAAAAGGTACTAACATAAAAAGGGGGTATTGATACTTTTTAAACTACCTTTAACATATTCCTCTGCAAGCCAGTTAATGCTCAACAGTTGTCATTAAGGTGCAATTATGTTCATTAAAGCATTTTTTAAAGTTCACTACATTCACATTACCAAATTAGTAAAGGTATAAAAGTAAAAGGCACAAAATGTACTTTAGATCAGCGGTGACAAATATATAGCCTGCGGACCGGGACCGGCCCATTTAAGGTTCTGATCCAGCCCACTAACGTTGGAAATAATTTAAGCAGTTTAAATAAAAGATTAGGAAAACGAGTTAGTCCTTGTTAATCCACTAGGGGGCAAAATAGAGCAATAAACTCAGGGCTGTAAATTCAGATGAACTGATTTAAAAAGCGATGATTTGAGTCATTGAAAAGCAACAAAGTGAATCAGGGCAACAATCATAAATCGATTATTACTGACAAAAGACAGATAACTGGTGTGTAAGGAAAAATCTTATTTTTAAATAAATAAACAGGTTAGTGAAGTGACTTGGCCGTAAAATAATCCTTTTCTACTTAATAATCATTCATGAATTAATGATACGCCGACCCCAGATTCTGAGCAAAGTTGGTCACATATTAATCAGCGGATACGTCATCATATCGTGACGTATTGTAGCAGATTCAGCAGTATTGCCAAATATGGAATATTCAATATGTTTGAATCAAATATGGAATTGTTGCCTTAAGAATAGTAACTGTGTCGTACCATGTGGAGGCCTGCGGTTTACAGCTGTAATAATGATGTAATTCTTCAGTAGCAAGTTAAAACAAATTTTATATACAGTATATATTCCAATTTAAATCATGAGAGTATTGCAGAAGCGTTTAGTGTACCGCCCCCTGGTGGTCATCAGTCTGTCTGCTCAGCTCTGCACTCCTCTGGTGATCGCTGCTGTGTCTTCCGGTCACATGACGTGTCTGATATTTAGCGTGTGAGATTACCGTCTCATCGTTTGCTCTGTATGATTTAATGCTGAGAGTCGGATAACGACGCCTTTAAAATAGATCATTCTACTGTAATGCCGTAATGTAGCAAAGTATATCAAGTGTTGCATTCAGACGGAATAAACTGTTAAACACAATTAAACAAACCAAACGAAGCAGCAGCTTGAGTTGTTGTTTCTGTCTAATTTCTCTAATATTACTGAATGATAGCTAATGATGGCTTGCTTTTCTTTCTCCTTGAGTTTCAACAGATAAATGTATACTTCAAAGTCAGGAATCATGTGAAATTGTTCTCAGATTTAGCAGATGTTTGTGGAAATAATTGTACATAGTTTTGTTTACATGTTGTTTACAGCTTTACCTAGTGACATTTATACATATTATCAAAAAGTACAATGGATATAAACAGACTACAAATCGTTAATTAAAAATTTAGAATGTTTTTGGTGACATGACTTTACGTAAAATTGTACTGAAAATAAATCGTTAAAATAATAATTAGAGAAAGTTCAAAGAAAAGGAAACCTATAGTATAATAATAATAATAATAATAATAATAATAATAATAAACTGTAATACAATAAGATGGTTGTGTAAGCGTGTAAATCTGCACTCTGATTGGTCAGAAGGTGTTGATTAACTCTCTCTAACAGCGGCTCTGACAGCAGCGCAGGTTTATATTAATGCGTTCGTACAAATATGTTATGGTTTCTATAGTAACAGCTCATTGACAGGACCGCGTACAGCGCACGATTTCTGACAGGAGACATTTTTATCCTGTATGAAGGAGAGCCCAGTGTGAGCGCTGTGTAACAGGCAGAGGTAAAGCTGGAACTGTAAGGGTTCCACATCTGCAGCACAGAGGCGTTTCCACTGCACTGCGCTCTCACTCACATCACACGCTGCGCGTTTATCTTATTAACCTGGAGAGAATAAAGAGGCTGGTGAGGGAACGACTGTTTATAGCTGCTATAACGTCAGGGAGAACGCTTCAACTGCTTCTCTGTTTCTGTTTCAACATTAAATATAACTATAACTAAAAATAAAACACTTGGGGACGTGCTGTTACAGGGAAATAATCAACGTTGTCGTGGTGACGGTAACGCCGCTTCAGCACATCACAGCAGATGTGCTAGTGAGAACATCTAAAAAAATTATTTGTTATTTTTATTTATTGAGAAATATCAGTATTATATAGAGTTTCAGTGAGTATTTAAATTCAGTGAGATTCCATAAAGTTATTTATGAATTTGTGAATATCTCAGATTCCTCGTACAGTAATTTCTCTGATGCTGGATATTCGCAGATTATTTGGGTCTGTGACGTGTGTTCAGTTGTTTTGTCCGTGTTTTCTACGTGTGAAAGTAAACACCATTATAGGATTTTTCTCCAAAGTTTAGAACCCCTGTTTCAGGGGAATGTCCCCCACTGGCAGTGTGATTTATCGCATGTGTTGAGGAATCCAGCCTTTGGAAGGTCATAACATTTTACAGGGTGCCAATAATCAAACATGTTAAACCCTTCAGGCACGTGACCTTCAGCTCTTTCCACCTTGTCAGCGATCCTGAACGGAGAAGGATGATGCTTATCCGAGGCGATGACCTGAAATCCCACAGCGCTAGTCAGGACTGCAATTAGCCTGAGTCATTAGCAGTTATTTTAGCTCAGGGAAATGTTCCTGTGCTCAGGGGTTGTGGCAGGGGTGTGTGTGTGTGTGTGTGTGTGTGTGTGTGTGTGTGTGTGCTGTATTGCTGTGAAGTCTATATCCCTTATTGCTAAATATCTCCATGTCTGAGAGTTTCTCAGCGTTAATCTTGGCCTCGTTGTTTTCGGTGATGGCTGATTCTCGCTGTTTTCGTATCTAGTTCTAAGATAGTTTCACTGAACCCAGTCTGACACATTAACACACACACACGTTAACTCCATGCACGAATATAAAACCCAATCCATCCGAAGCTCCTGACAGTAAATGTTGATAACTGCACTACGGCTAGCTCAGATTTCACAAATAGAAATAACACACACGGTGTTTAAACTCAACAGGGGCTTTAAATGAAGTAAAAGATGTCTGGGGTGAGCGTTGGGAATAAAAGCTGCTTTCCAGGGTTCTTACTGATCGGAATAACGGGCGGACGCTGTGTTTGATATTCCTCAGGGTGTTTCAACTCTACACCAAAAAAAAAGTGTTGAAGGTCAACATCAGTAGTAAACACTGAGACAAAGATACGGATGTTTAGCCTACAGAATGTGTTCATTCAGCAGATATGCCTACAGTAATGGATAAAACAAAACAAAACAAAATAGTTACTCAGGATAGTGAAGCGCATGGAATGCTGCGGTGTAAGAAACATGAAAGCTTATGGAATACTGGAATACTGAATTGTACAGAAGATTGAAAGTGTTTTATGTTATAATGAAAAATAAAAACACTATTGAAATGTACAGAGTACTTAAATGTATGAAAAACTGAAGCATATGGAATACCAGAGTGTAAGGAATACCGAAGCATACAGAATATTAAAGCAATATTGAAATGTAAGGAATACTGAAGCACATGGGAAACTGAAGCGAAAGGAATACCGAAGTGTGCATAGTACTGAAGTGAGCGGAATGCTGATGAGTATGGAATACTGAACTGTCCAGAGCGGTGAAGTGTACGGAATACTGAAGCATACGGGATGTTGAAACAATATTGAAGTGTAAGGAATACTGATGTGAATGGAATAGACAATTGTAAGGAACAGTGAAGTGTACGGAATACTAATGTTTATGCAATACTGAAGTGTGTGGAATACTGAAGCATACAGAATACTGATGTGTACGGAAGTGAACAGGATACAGAATGTGTGGAATAATGAAGTTTACAGAACAGTGAAGTGTATGGAATACCGAAGTGTGCGGAATACCGAAGTGTACTGAAGTGAAAAATGAAACGTACTGAATCTTTTCATTTCACTTGATGATTTCTCACACAGCTCAACACCAACTCCATCTCCATGTTTCTTTTGGAAGATGAGAAAAATGATTTGATGAGATAAAGACAGCGCTGCACTGCGGTTATTCTTTCCCTTCGTCTGCGTCTCTCTTGAACTCTTCTTCAAGTGCCAAGCTTTCGGCGCCTGAGATTCATGACCTCTCCTCTCGTTCCTTGCATTAATCCTGCAGGCAAAAATAGCTCTCTGTGTGTGTGTGTGTGTGTGTGTGTGTGTGTGTGTGTGTGTAGCCTGCCTGTTCGGACACTTCGCTTTTCTGTGACCCATTATGGCACCGTCGTTAGATCAGATTAAATAACCGTCATGAATGAGGTTTTAATGAGGTCAGAAGGACAAGCTGAGATGAGAATCTGTGTGTGTGTGTGTGTGTGTGTGTGTGTGTGAGGAAGGGAAGGAGAGAGAAAGTGAATAGGTATGTAACAGAGAGTGGGAGAGTGTGTATGAACAGGAGAGCGTGAGTGAATGTGAGAAAAAAAGAGTATGTTAGAGAGAGTGAGAGAGAGCGTAAGAGAGAGAGGGAGAGAGAGAAAGGATGAGCTCAAGATGGTCAAGTATGTGAAAGAGAAAAAATGGAGCTGGAGAGAGAAAGTGATAGAGTGATGGATGGGAACAGAGAGAGTGTGTGTAATAGCAACAGAAAGACTGAAAGAGAGACAGAGAGAATGAAAGAGAAAAACAGAGACTGAGAGTGAACAGAAAGAAATAGAGAGGATATCAACTGAGCGCGAGAGAGAGAGAGAGAGAAAGCAAGTGAGTGTGTGCTAGTGAGTGTGTGTGTGTGGTGTGTGTGTGTGTGTGTGTGTGTGTGTGTGTGTTACTATGGTAGTGTGTCCATGTGAAGTATGAATAGCACGGCATGCTTGGAACTCACCTATAAAAACCAGGATACAGTGACACACACACACACACACACAGCGAGAGAGAGAGAGAGAGAGAGAGAGAAAGTTCCCAATACACTTAATTAAACTGTCTCCATGCACAAATACAAAAGACTTGGCAACAGGCACTACACACTAATAAGTGAACTCACATTTAACACACAACCCAACATGCTAACTCTTCACTCTTCATAGCCATTTATTTAAAGATCCTGTCATAAATCTGGTCAGGTTAGCTCATGCTTGCTAGCTAACAAACTTTGGCGATGCGGATTTAAAACTTTAGGCATATGACTTAAAAATCCTGTGAGAAATCCTGTCAGATTAGCTTGTGTTAAGTGCTAGCTAGAAGTGAAGCAATGATTATAAACCTTTATACTTGATGTTAAAACTGACCGAAATCCTTAGATTAGCCCCTGATAAATAGTTAGTGTTAGCAGTGAAGATAATAAGCATCTATGAAAATGATTCCTTTACAAAAATCCTGTCAGAAATCTTGTCAGACTAGCGCATGGTTGATAGATAACATTAGCACTGAAAGTTATAACATTTACAAATTATGACTTTTTAAAAATCCTGTCAGAAATTTGGACAGGTTATTTATTGGCAGTGAAAGTTTTACACAACTATGAATAAGAATAAAAGTCCTGTCTGAAATTCAGTCTGATTAGCTCATGTTAGGTAGCTAGCATTAACAGTGTACATTATAAAGATTTGTGAATATGATTTTGAAAAATCTTGTCAGAGTTCTTTTCAGATTCGCTAATGTTTGCTAGCTGGCCAGATTTGACAGTGAAAGTTTTAAGTATTTAAGAGTAAAAATAAAATCCTGTCAGATTAGCTCATGTTAGCTAGAAGCTTGTGTTAGCAGTGAAGCGTTTCAATATTTATGATCTAATGCTGTTAATCAAGCTATATGATAGCCTGCAGGCAGATGCTAATGCTAATGATACAAACCTATAGAGTACATAAACTTCATCTTTGATTTAGTTATTTACTTATAAAGCTACTTTATTATTAGGGTAAAGACCTGATTGTATGTAATAAACAGAAAAAAAGCTTGGGTTTTTTTGTATAATTTATCATGTTTGTTGCTTTAAAAAAGAAAAGAAAATAGACTATACACACGGCTTATTTCTATCCTCGCATTTCCGTACACACAACATAAATAAATAACAAGTGTTCCTGACATCTGAGCAGCTTATTATTCTGCGATCAGCTCCTCAGAGTAATATCAATAAATAAAAAGAGCATCATGGGAAGAGCAGACGCCCAAATCGCAAAATAAATAATCTATCATCATGTTGTGTTTCTCTTCTGAGCGGAACAAGCTGTGACTCTCAGAGAGTCACTGCTCTTCTGAGGAAAGACACCGTGTGGTAAAGACAAGAAAAGAAAGTGATATTTGTTTCCTAAGCTGTGGATTTACGATTTAAATCTACTGAAGCTCAGACGTTTGTGCATTTCCAGAAGAATCCTGATTGGTCATTGATTAGTTGTCTATAACAGCAGCTTTGACAGTGGTGCAGGTTTATATTAATGTGCTCGCTCTAATACATTATAGTTTCTATAGTAACAGCTCATAAACAGGGACGTATACAGCAGGATACGCCACATAAAAGGATTAAAAAGTTTTCTGTAATGAGATTGTCAGTTTATTTAACATATTATGGAAGGAGTCTCCAGTGTCAGTGCTTTGTACCAGTCAGAGGTCAAGCTGTAAGTTTTCCTACATGTTCAGGACAGAGGAGTCTTTGCGTTCTTTAATATAACTGTAAATGGATAAAAATGGTAATTGTTGCCAAATTGTAGGTATAAGAGGAATAAATCAATTTAGGGTGTGCTGTTATAGAAAAATAATCAACTTATGGAGTGACTGATGCATATGCAACATGCCCGGGCTGGTTTTCTCTGCAGTCGTGTGTGTTTATAAAAGATAAAGTATTAATGTTTATACTGAACACTGAGCTCTCCGTGTCCAGCGTTCCAGACATTCAGCAAACGATAACTTTGGTAAGGTGCACATGCCACCGTGCATCTCAGGTTTATGGGGTTAAATTACTGGGATTAAATGTCTTTGACTTCTTCAGAGTAGGACAGCTGTGTTCAACTGTTACAGCAGAAAATAAAACATGCTGACAAATTTTTAAAATGCTTGTCACGGAAGACACTATTACAGTCAATTCTGAAATTTTTGGCACCCTATATTGAAATAAGCAGAAATGTATTTATAAAATGAATATCTAAAGTTCCTTAAATATGATAATGTACATTGATATTAGAGTGTTTTTTTTCAGCATTAAAAATAAACTGCACTGCATTTGTTTCTCTTTAAAACAGTTTCCAATATTAATGGAACCAGTAAATTTATATAGCGATCTTAGGACTACCAATAAATTTAACTCCATTACATTTTGTTTCTTGACAAAATTTGTAAAAATAAATAAACAAACATATGTTTGGGGTGCCAATAATTTTGACATATATCCTTGAGCTAAATTGATGGTCAAATAATATTTCAATAATTCAAAGGAATTTGAAAAGTCTTTGACAGACATTTTTCAACTCCTGTGTAATACTAGGTTTTTAGACTTGTTGAGAAAAGTGAAACAAATGTAGACGTTTGTTCTTTTAAAGGAAATCAAAGGAAACTAAAATGTTTTAAAGCACTTTATATTAATACATCTGTGCTCCTTTACAAAATGGAATATTCTTGTGATAAAGTTCTATTTTTAAGAAATGATTTTGTACTGAGGAGAAAGTAAAATATTTTCTCTAGTCATTTACACAATGAGAAGAGATTATTTGTGTATTATGTTTACATTATATAATTATTTTTGCAGTTTTTTTTGAAGGGTGCCAATAATTCTGCAGGGGACTGTATGTGAGTGAAGTTTGACTTGGGAATATTTTATAAATGGATGATGAATTGCAAACTTGAACGTGATTTATTGTGGATGATGTTTGCGTAGATTCCTGCTGAAGATCCTTTACATCGCTTCCTGTTTTTCCGGCCACATGCTAGACGGTTTTGTTTAGACGAGCGTGGACATGTTGGTAATTCCCACCGCAGCAGGACTCCATCGTTTTATTTTCCACCCAGAGCTTATGGACCCGTGGAGCCGTCAATCACACGGCGGTTGTAATGCGAGAGACGGACCGAACTCACAGCAGCTCATGGCTGAAATAGCACTTTCCACAGAGCCACAGACGGTGAAACCTGGCCTCAGTCTCAGATAGAGAGAGCGAGCAAGAGAGAGAGAGAGAGAGATTGAAAGAGGAGGTGAAATTACAGCGTCTGTAATTTCTTCACAAGAACACATGCTAAACACCTGTTCGGAGGAAGCGCTAAGCAACAACATCTACACCAAAACATCACCAACACTGAAACCAAATCCAGTTTAATGTTCAAAATCGATGTCCAAATCAAAACCCTCATCTGAATTCCTGAGCTGTCATGGAAACAAAATATGGTCTCTGTATTTTTCGGTTCCTGGATCCAGAACCTGGATTCCAGAGGGATGACCAGGTTTGAGAACAATCCCGGACTCCGGTCTGGCCCTTAAGCTGGCCTCATGCTGTCAAACAAAAGTCTCTCATCATCTCAAAAGACCACTGCAAAAGATGGACATCATGGCAGGTGACAATATCTTGAAAACAATCAAATTACTCTACTAGTTCCTGTTTAAGATTACAGTAAACCTAAGATTATTTATTTGTAGACAATTTTACTCATTGCAAGGTAGACAAAGTAAAATTAGCAATATGATCTGCCAATACAAAAGATTTTCAACCTCGAAATTGGTGAAAATGTCTAGAAATAGGAGTTAATAATCTTATAACTTGTTTACTGTAATATTAGAATTTTTTCTAATCTTCAACATATTTAGACTTTTATTTTGCAGGGCAGTGAGCGTAGAATACATAATGCTGCTTTCACACACATCGTTTTACACGTGACGCTACCGGAGGTGGCTGCAGCCAATCAGGTCACAGCTCAGGAGACAAGCAAGAACAACAATCTGGTGGAAAAATCAGCCTCATTAGTAAGAGACCATGAGGTTAATGATATGTTTAGTCGGATATTGTTAAAATTTTATCGATGCAATGTGACAATAAATGTGTTATTTGTTATGATAGTTATCTGTATCTGATGTCACAGAGCAGATCTACTGATCTATCAAGTCACACAAGCATCCCACCTAATTTCCTGTCTCCCAAGCTAAAACTCAGTGTGTCTCAGAGATGTGCTGTTATCGGATACCTCACACCACATTCGGAGGTGATCCGTCGCACATGACCACAGAACATTTGTAGTGTGAAGCATCTCCATGCATCCCAGCGACAGATTACACTCTAACCGATTGCGTCATTGCAAAAATACGCAATCATTGTGAAACTGTTTGGAAATAGTGCTGAACGTTTGCGCCGAAGGTCTAACGTGACCCGTTCACTGACGGCTGATTAAGTGCTGTTACGACGAAGAAAGTTCTGGAAAAAATGATTTTTATTTTAATCTCTGAGAGAGATTGAAAGTGTGAAAGCCGCCCATAGGACGAAGGCAAACTCACCGCACAGCTACAGATACGCTAGCCGTGATTAGCAAAACATAAACAATATAAAAAATATAATCGAATAAATTAATTCATTTAAAAAAAAAAACGTTTCTTGAATTGTGACTTTTCCCCAGTCGTGAGCAGCTCCTGACGCATCCTCGCAAATTTATGCCATCTTCTCTCAGTGTTATATTATTACTTGTTTTATTTGAGGGCTTGTTTCGGTTTACATGACCTTGTTTTCTGATCTTCTCTCAGCACTGATCTATCGTTAGAGGATCGTTAGCTCATAATCGGACTCATTATCTCACAGTCTGTTAGAGAATTCAGCTTCAACACGTTAGGTTTAGAAACTCAGCGAGAGAGAAGCAAATTTTATTAATAGGCAAATTAGAAACAGACCTTAACCAATAAGCTCCACCCCTTTCCCTGATATATCAGTGATGTGAGCTTGCATTTGCATGCTGAAACACGATTGGCTGTTACACTTTGTGATACAATAACGCACGACCATCACACTTTCATCACTAATTCAGTGAGGTTTCCAGATTTCACACTTAAATTAATAGCTATATCATCATTTAAAGGCTAGAAATCTGGGCTTTAACAACCTTTAAATGATCTCATCTCACAGCCACGCCCATGTACATGAAGCCCCGCCTCAGAGTCTACCATCATCTCACCCTACTCATCCAGTTAACAACGTTTGCTAGAAACACTTAAAAAACGTAGCCATCTTTAGCTCGTATTTTAGCCAGTCTTTTATGTTTTTGGTCATGGCCAGGTCGTGGTTTGTCTTCCAGCCATTTTTGTTTTTTCAATTCCTGTGCATTTCATTTATTTATCTTACTTTTGACAAACTTGACGCTTGTTTTTTTTTCATATTTCCTTTATTTAGATGCATGGAAGATTAGAAATTAAATTTAGGCATCATTTACGTTTTTTTTTTCTTGGGTTACAAATCTATTTTTGTAACAACTTTTATTCATATTATTATTAATTTCTTTAATTTTTCTCACTTTTAAGCAGCAGGCAGTTATAGCTGTTGAAGGTGTCACTCAGTATTACATTTTAACCGCATTTCATTTCTTTTTTTTGCCCCTTATTTCTTCCATATTTGATTAAAACCCAATTCCAGGTGGCAAGGATGTTTTTTTTAAGTATTATATATTTACTTATTTTTTGCAATCTGTTTTGGCCAGATATGAGTGTTTTGTATCATAAAGTGTAATCAGGCAGGTGTGTGTGTGTGTGTGAGTAGGTGGGGGGGCACTAAATATGTGACCTACTGAGATTAAATGGAGAACAGAAACTGACAAATCGAATTGGAAAAAAATTACATCTGTATGAGTTTTATGTAAATGTGTTACTCAATAAATAAACATCAACCACTTAATTTTCTTTTTTTACAAAACTTTTCAATTGACACTGCAACAAGAGTTCATAAAATGAGAAACGTTTGGTGAGTATCGCCCTCTAGTGGACACAAGTTACAGTAAAACAATGGGAAGGGAGCAGAGGAAGATTAGTTCTAGTTTTTCTTTTACTTCACTTAATTATTTAAATATATAAATAAACAAATAAAAAATAATGTTTTTAATAAGAAAATATTTTTATATTACTTATTATGAGTAAACATAAATAAGTAATCGACATCTGCAAGGAAATACAAGTATAATTATCTACATGTAAATTTAAATAAATGAATGCATGTACTGTATATTCATGTAAGTACGACTGGCCAGAAATGGGGCTCATTGTGTTTTTATATTTATTTTACTTATTTTTTTAAAAATTAAATAAATTAAAAAGAGTGAGAGACAAGTATGTTCTTCCATTTATCTTACTAAATTATTGGTAAATAAAAAAGGCAAATAAACAAACAGACAAAAAACATAGATAATTGATTGCGGGGTTTTTTTTTTAGTTTTTACTTATTTTAATAAACAAAACAAACAGGCCTTGTATCTGGTTACATATTTTTATGTTTATTTAATTACTCCTTATTTTCATTATTGTAGATTATCTTCAATCTTTTGTTTATGATTATTCTATTTTTTTTTATTTATTAAAAACACACATATTCATAATCATTATCGTAAACATGCATGAAAGGAACCGCATGTATTTTGAGAATTAGCATAAGCTTGTACGCTAGCTGCTGTGACATGCTGTGGGTCTCCAGGTGAGAAAACTTATAGAAGCTAATGGCTAATGCAGCAATACGTTTGAAATAAGGTTGGCATCACTATTCAGAACAGGAACCGGTGTAAACAGGATCGTCCATAACCGGATTGGGGATTATCATAAACACCTACGATATATCATTAGCCACGGCTATGACCCGTGACACCAAGTTGTAAGAAACTGCATGTGAAATAAATACTCACATAAGGGGAAATATCTGTTTATCCTGGAAATTAGCATCAATGCACATTACAACATTATCCACCACTTTTCAATCTGACAGAAAGGCATGTCTCCAAAATTGTGTTGCTGAGTGCTCCCTGGTTTTATTTACTGCTAACGCTTGCCTTTCCCTGCAGACTTTAGGAGATTAGCCCATGCTAACGGACATGCATAAGTGGAATAGTTTGGCTAGCACACACAGAACGCAAGTACACACACACACACACACACACACACACACACACGCACATGCACATGCACATAGACACACATACGGTGCATCCAAGACCACACCAACAAAAACAAAAAAAGTGTGTTGGAAATAATTAGCATTAAATAATATGCTAGTTAGCTTCTCTGTATGAATGCTAATAAAAGCCAGGTTCGCTCTCATGAGTATTATAAATAACAAAAAAATCACAACATTTTGGGGGGTTTAATGTTAATGTAATGTGATTATTGTTGTTCTGTCTAATGTTAACTTTAGTTATTTAACAGGAACATTTAGTGTGTCGTTTCATAACACTCACTTCATTATAGCTCCTCATTTAGACTTCTGTGATTAGCATGATTAGCATTGAGTAATGCTAACATCAGTAATGAGCTTCAGTCTACAAATCTTTCAAAATCATGGTTAAAAAATGTAAATAAAATTTAAACAACAACACGAAATGAAATGAAATAAAATAAAATAAATGGCCAAAGCTCTGGTTGCATATGTTTTCAAATACAAATTATTTTTTATTAAAAATGCTGTGTCCTAAACACTGGAAAGCATTTCAGTGATTACGGTTGTGACATAATTGACTTTATTTTATCTTGACTTTTATAAAATTGATAAAATAAAAAGTAACTTTTCGCATGAATCCTACCCATATTGTTATCTTGACTTCTGAGTTATTATTAGCCTTCATACAAAACATTATTCAGTTAGACGTCTATGATTAGCATATCACTCGGCCAAATGCAAACTTTAGGTATTTAATAGGAAGTATATTTCAATCTACAATATATGGTTTAGTGACACTCACTTCAGCTCTTTAGCCCCTTATTTTGTGTCAGATTCAGTGAAAAATCTCAGGCGTTTATGATTAGCATGATTAGCATTGCTTCACTGAGTAATGCTAAGTTCAGTAATGCATTTCATCTAACACGGTCTGCCACAATCCGTCTGGTCTCTGAAGGACGGGGTGATATAAACAGTAACAGATGGCTGGAAACTAAATACATGCTGAGCTTCTCACTTTTAATGTCTGCTCTCTGGAGTTCCCAGACGCTCTTGGACGTATTCTTCTGTTCCGAACTTTTCCTTCTGACCTTGAGCTAAATTCCTGCAGTGACCTGCTGAGTGAGCTGAATGCACTTGTCTCAACAGTCTTCATGCAATTTACAGGTAAAAGTTAGTGTTTATTTGGTCTCAGACTGAAAGGTAATGGTGAGAAATATATAGAATACTACAAGAGCACAGGTTTAACATGATAAAGAGTGTTCACGCTGGACATATATTTTGTCAGAACCTTCATGTTGGTCAGCTGGTAGGTTTTTCAGTCTGTGAGTCAGTTATAGTGTCACTGGACAGTTGCAGTCATGTGAAACAGCTTGGGAACCCCTCCTAACTTTTTGGATTTTTGTTTATCCTTGGCTGAGATTTCAAAGTAGCAACTTCCTTTTAATATATGTCATGCCTTACGGAACAAGTGACATTAAGTTTATTGGATTAACAGAAAATATGCAATACGTATCATAACAAAATTAGACAGGTGCATAAATTTGGGCACCCCAACAGAGATATTACATCAGTACTTAGTTGAGCCTCCTTTTGT
>JAQMYM010000002.1:24654230-24677010 GCA_030014255.1 Parauchenoglanis ngamensis | reverse complement strand
TGTGTGTGTGTGTGTGTGTGTGTGTGTGTGTGTGTGTGTGTGTGTGTGTGTGTGAGAGAGAGAGAGAGAGAGTGAGATCAGAGCACTAGAGGGAGCAAGAAGTCAACTTTATACTCATTTACATCCCAGACCGCAAATGCAGAGCTGAGTGTTCTCAATTTACCTAAAAACGATTAACAACAACATATAATAATGTATAATAATAATAATAATAATAATAATAATATGAGTATGTATAAATGCACAAGCATGTGCAAATTTGTTTTCTTTAAACAGTAACATCCTCTAATTTATTTTAGAAAGAAAGAACGAAAGAAATGAAGAAGGATAGATAGACATATAGCTGGACGGACAGATGGATGGACAGATGGATGAATGGATGGATAGACAGTTAGGTGGATGGATGGATAGAAGGGTGGATGGGTTGACGGATAGACAGACAGATGGATAGATAGACGCTCATTTCCTGGTCATTTCCCATCTTTATTGTCCGGGTGCGGTATAGTCGCGCAAAACCGAAGCCCCGCCCACCTCGTCAGCGATTGGCTGCTTTTGTACGAGACAAAATCGCGCCCATTTCTAGCGTGCTCGAATCCCATTTGGCGCTCGCGCAAATTAGCATTGCGGAAGTTTAATCCTGATTGGTTAACTCCAACGTCACTCAGTCTGAAAAGCCCCGCCCCAGTTTTCTGGGAGACATAAAGAATTCCACGTTATTTTTTTCCGCTGCCAGTCGCTTAAAGGCTGAAGTGCAGGTAAAAGGTGTTTAAAGAAGACTTTGTCTCTTCTGCAGCTGCGGAAATAAAGAGTATGTTCCTGTCAGAGATTCAGACGTAGCGGAGAATAAATCCGGAGAGATCTACGTTTCTGTATGTGAGTATCCTTTCTTTTCTTTTCTAACGCAAATGTTTAGCTACTTTGATTAGTCTTCAGTCTCCGGTCACATAAACAGGGCTTTTTCCGCATCGTTTAATTTCACAATCGTTAAGAAACTCTTAAATAAGTGTTTAAACACGGCCTGTCCTGGTTTAGACTGAAATAACCGCTCCCAGTTGATTAAATGTTCATTTATATTCAAGTCTTTTCACTTCACTGCATGCCAACGCACTGATCTGGAGAAACCGTGGGCTGAATCCCAAATGGCTGCCGACGGCACTGCGTAGGGTGCGCGGTGCCGTTATTGCGCACATTACCTAGGGCGCCTTTGTAGGGAGCGCAGAGCTGTTGAAGATTCGGCCAGCTGAGACTTGACGCTAGCTGCGGTAGCTAGCTCATACAAAGTCTGCCCGGAATTATAAACACAGTTTCACAGAATGTTTTAAAATTAAAATATTTTTAAGTACTTTTATTTGAAGTTTAAAAGATGTTTTGATGGCAGAAATGTTATTTAGCTAATTTGTTTAGCTAAGCTACAAGTAGCAGTGTTTACTCCTCGTGCAGAGTAACTGTATACAACACTGCGTTTTTATTTTAAAGTTCTTTTAACGTATTTGTATATAATTATCACACTTTATTGATGGCTAAATTTGTTAATTGTTACTTTATTTTTGATGTAGGTTAGACTTTTACCTATATTTCATGTTTTATAAAGTGTAGTGTGTGTGTGTGTGTGTATATATATATCTTAACATTTTATTAATTAATTAAATATTTTATTTATTTGGTTAGTAATTTGGCGTCCCAGAGCTTTTAGTATTTTATAATTTATTATATAATGTTTGTATATATTTTTCTTGAAGTTCAACTCATTTCAAATTTAAATATTTTTCTAAAGTTCCATGTTTCTTTTTTTTTTTAACATTTTTTTAATTTGTGTTTTAATTTTATTTAATTATTATTTCTACTATTTTTTTTATTTGCAACTTTCTAGCAATATTTATTCACATTTCTGTGTGTAATTAGTTTATAATTTACATCTATAAACAGTTATCTTTTTTTCTTTAAATACTAAATTATAATTGTTTATTAAATGATCTTTAACAGTTTAACGATATAAAATAAACACACCGGACCGGCGTGACGTGGCCTGTCAGGTTAAACGCTTGAAATAAAATTGGAGTCGTTATTAAGTGTTTTGCACATTTCGCACGGCTGTGTTCTTCACGTTCTCGTGCCATTTTATCTGTAAAGTCCGGGTTCTTCCAGTAACGCCGGTGTGTCAACAAGCGTTCCGCAGACGCAGCAGAAACACAAACCTGTTCTGTTCGAGAGAGAGAGAGACGCGCGGATCTGATCCGACCCGGTCATAGTTCACTCCTAATCGCCGTTTAGCTTCTCCCGGTAATAACCGGAGTCTTTACTGATGCCGTGTGGAGTGAAATTAACTAACCGTGTGTTTCTGAAAGACTCGGAAGCCGGAGCAGCCGGCTGTGCTGAGAGGCGAGGCCGTGTGGGCCAAATGTCAAACCCTGAGCAGTGAAGGCAGAGCTCCTAGGACTACACACACACACGCGTGCTCCCATCGACACACTAATTCTTATCTAAAATTTTATAACTTATTGTTCTTAATGATTTTACAAATATTTAACATTTCTTTTTTTTTTTTTCCCCTTACTTGTCCATGTATAATCTTTAACGCTGAAAGATTATGCAGCACGTTAAGCCATGTCCTTAGCGAAAGTTTTTACGACGCTCCTGTTTGGAAAACTGGCCTCCGGTCCGGAACGCTCGTTTGTGTGTGGATCTGCTTCCTGTCAGTCACGTGCTACTCTTGATCCTGGAGGCGGCGCTTCATCAAAATGTATAACTGTGGAACGCACTGAAGCGCAGAGGAAAAAAATGGACACGCTGCACCTTTAACTCCTCAGTCCCTTCCCGTTTATATTAACCCTTTATTTAAAAAAAGTCATTCCGATTCGTGTTTATTCGCGGTCTCGTCCTCGTCAGACTTCCAACTAACAATAAACTGCTATTTATTTTTTCTGAAATTAGAACGCGGGGTTGTTTAGTGCACACTTTAGTGCTGATTAATTCTCTAGAACAGCAGCTCTGCGGCAGCGCAGCTTCATATTAAACTGATGCGTTATCGTTTCCATAGTAACGGCTCATCCACAAGGACGTTCCCTGTAAGGAGGTGCGTGTGTCCTGTATGCAGGGTCTCCAGAGTCCGCGCCGCGTAACAGGCAGAGGTCGAGCTGTGCGTTCTCGGTAATGTCACTTCATACAACTTTTGTCTTATTAACTTTGAGGGAGTTTAACAGAGAGGCTGGTGAAGGAGCGGATGTTTATAGCTGCTATAACTATAAACGGATAAAAGTATGGCATCATTCCTTTAATAAACCAGAGAATTCGACGTTTTTACTCCTGCCGTAACGCGGCGAGTTTAAGAAAAGCTCTGTACCGTAGGAACATATTATAATTTAATTGCGATGTTTATGAAACAATCGCATAAGTTACATGAATATAAAACGTATAAACAGTCAAGTTCACGTTATTTTGTATGTTTGTTCGTACGCAACAGCAGTGAAATATTAATATAATTTCAGAAAAGTGAAAATTTTTTAACATGCCACATCTGCCTTTCATAGGCTTTATAAACATTTTTGCAGATGTCAAATTTGCATGAAAACATTAGGGCGGGAAACACACTCGCTCCTCTCCACACCTCCGGAAAGCATTCCTGAATTTCCAGCAGCTCCGACTCCAGGCCCTGATTCCTCGCGCCGTTCCGTCTCTTCTCCTTTGTTTTTAATGACTCTTCCCCCCCGAGCTACTGGAAGTCTTTTCCTCGGAGTTCAGACGGACTTCACGCCAGGTGGCGAGCCATTGAACGCTGTAAACCCTGAAACTGTTGCCAAGGTTTGATTCCGACTGGGGGGGGACCCTGAAGTGAAAAGCCTCTCGCTTCCCCCTTTTTCCGCTGAGGCCAGAGCGAAGGCTCATCGGAATACCAACGCTCCGAGTGAAAGGATCCTGAGGAAAATCGTTCAGAAGCGCTGACAGGGAGAACATTCGACAGAAGAAGGAGCTTTATTCTTCAGTTAAAAGGTGTCACTTGTTCGTGTTCGGTGATTCGGCGACTTTGGCGTCGGTTCCATCGTCGTTGAGCGACTGTTGCCGTGGGCGACGGGATGAACTTCGAGGGAACTTCTTTACGAGCTCAGAGATCATTGAATTACTCCTGGGTGGATGATTTTACGGCGCTTCTTTTCTCCGCCGCAGTCGACTTCCTCTCTCTGGAGGAACTCAAATCCGCTTGGCTGATTGTTCAGAAGGTGGTGATTAATTCTCTCTAACAGCGGCTCTGACAGCAGCGCAGCTTTATAGCAATGCACTCGATCTGATGCGTTATGGTTTCTATAGCAACAGCTCGACAACAGGGACGTTTCCTTAAAGGAAGATGTGTGTCCTGTATGAAGGAGTCTCCAGTGTGAGCGCTGTGTAACAGTCAGGTTCCCACATCTCCCGCGGAGGGAACGACTGTTTATAGCTGCTATAACGTCGCGTAATTTGTCATGTAACGTCAAATACAACTAAACAGGTAAAAAAAATAGGTGTCGTTCTTTAATAAATAAAAATGAGTCGTTCATTTGCTGTGGTGTAGGAGGAATAAAACCCCTGGGGGCGTGTCCATCACATCCCGCTGACGTGAAGCTTGTTAAATGTCTCTCAGAAAAATAAGAACTAAAAGGAAAAGACGTGCACGTGAATTACGTGTAGTTAAAAGACAAGGACAGCAGTTTGGATTTAAAGACGGCTGAAGTTTGAGCTTTTTGGAGATTTGTGCGAGTTGGAGTTAAATGCTGCCTCACGTCACCACGCTGCAGTTTCCAGCCGTTATTCCTTCTATGTAGTCGAATTATTTGTTATAATAATATAAAAACCCTCATTAAAGATGGAACTGAATCCAAAACCAACACAAACCCACTGGAATCGTTTCACCGGCCAAAATCGAGCCATTTCTAGCCACTTATTTGTTTCTGTTTTACACCAAACAGAAGCCCGTTCTGATGCTGAGCGGAGGCGTACCTAATAACCCGGAGAACTCGAGGTGCACGATGGAACCGTCTCGTTAAAGAAGGTGGTGTTTATTTTCAAACCCTTATTAAGGTCGGAGATTTCTGACTGCATGCTGACCGAAACAAACACCATGCAACATCTGGAACATCTTCACCACCCTCGCCTTAACAGATACGTTTTAACACGTGACTAATGTCAGGACTAAAGAGCCGGTTCTAATGGCCCGAGTCCAGTGTGGCAGTGACGACACGAGGAGTTTTGGAAATGGATTAAATTTTATAAACAGATGTTTGTTTATTTTTATTCTGAACCACTGGAGTGATTTCTTTGGTCCACAATAAAGCGCGAGATGTTGGATTTTGCATTATTTTACTCCACGGTGACGTTTGCGTCTGATTTGGATTCTGATTGGTCAGAAGGTTTTTGTTAATTTTTCTATAACCTTCATTGCAGTTTCTATGGTAACCGCTCCTCCACAGGGACTTGGTTGAGTTGTGGAGGCTTCACATGGATAAACTTTTTTTTTTTTCTTCTTCTTCTTCTTGAGTCTCCAGAATCAGCACAGAGATAAAGCTGTAACTGAGTTTGAGAGAGTTTTTTACTTAAAGAGCAGAAAAAAGAGCCTATTAGGCATGTAACGATTTGCCTGATTCACAGTTCAGTTCATGATCTTGGGTTCACAATTAGATTTTTCCTCTATTTAAAAAAAGAAAAATAATTTTACCATAATGCAACATTTTTCTGTTCAACTTTAAATAATTCCTTTTGTTACATAAAAAAACCCTTTCATTTTTTTAATAACCAGCAGTAATTAACAAACATTTGTAAAGGTTGGAGTCAAATATAATAACTTCTATAAAGTAAAATATTCCTTTTATTAAAAATGAAAATGGTTAATAATAAACTTCCGTAAATTAGAAAAAGACACCTAAAACGTCTCGCTCCATTCGCTTCTCCTTTCTTTAGCTTTGGGCGGTCTGTGAAATTTCTTGCTGAAGCTGTTTGTACATGAGCGCAAAAGCTCGTTCCCATTTTAGATCTGGTTTTCCCATACAGAGTAAAAAAAAAAGTTTCTGGTGCGTTTTCACATCATTAGAGCTGTTACTTCTGCTTACGGTTATGTCATTCCCACTTTTTTTTTATTATTGTACCCTCTGCTGTCTAAATAATGCAGTTACAGCTAAGAGATGTAAACACCAAGAAAAATAAAACATTTTTTTTCCATCAATTCGAATCATTAATTTGTATCGTGATGTATCGATACACAATACATCATAGCATAATAAGAACAGGACCTAACTGGTTTTGTGAACATTGAATAGCTATAAACGTATTAAAGTATGATGTGTTTTAAGTAATAAATAAATCATAATCGTTGTGCCGTCGCCATGGTATAAGAGGAATAAAAACACGAATCAGCTTCGGGTGGTAACTGTAGCTTCAGTCGGTCGTTGATCATGTTACTCGAGCAGCCCCGAGCGTTATGCCTTACGTGCTGATTAAGAATCTGTGCTTTGTCTCGGCTGATGTTTAGGAATGTAAGTTAGGGCTGGATGTGGATTCAGAGCTTGTATGTGCGATTTCTTCTTAAACAAGAAAAGATGAGTAATAACCACTGAGACGATGGTGGACTGTCACTGGCCCAAAAAAACCCCGAAATATTACACCACCTCACCTCCGCTGTAGGGAGGGGCACGGACTCCAACCTCACACCGTTTGTTTCTCGTGTAGAGGATCTGCTGTGTCTTGGAGCCGATGCAGACGCCTCCTCAGATCTTCTCGGTCAGTGCCTGCTCTTGGGTCAGCAGATTTTGTCACTGTAAGTGGGTTTTTTGACATCTGATCCCCTCCACCGATTTCATCCCTCATCCGATCCTGCATCAAAAAAAACCCTCATCCTTTCTGCCCTGCATTTCCTTGTGCATGCCTCGCAGCGTTTTGTGGCTGACCAGCGGTGGCTGATCTCCTCGTGCATGGCCTGCACCACCACAAAACAGCACGCGCGCACACACACACACACACACGTATACATTCCCAGGTTCTTAAAATGTTCATATCCTTGTTTCAGCCCCAGTTTCAGTGTTTGTCGGTGTTCTTAAACTGAGTGGATGCTAAAATATTTAATACCTTGCTCACTGGAATTGCAAATCTCTGAAGCTCCTCGACGCTGTATTACGTTTTCCAGACATGTGCGACGTGAAGTCATGACATGGAATACTCTACAGATCTGGATCGGGCAGTAAGATGCATGCTTGGAATCGAAAATAGGGTTGCTACAGTTTTTCGTGATGTAGGAGATCCTGTAGGCTGGATGAAGGACCGGAAGGGGGCGTGGCCAGACCTACATAACGCGTGCATACACGTTACATCGTTATAGCTGTGCGGAATAGAAATACCAGAAGCTTGTAACCAGTCAGCTACAACTGCAAGCGCTAGCGTTCGGGTTTACTCAAGTCTATGCGCCGTTAACAAGGTCGGGAACGTTTATGAAACCGAAGTCAGGACCGTAAATATAAACGCAAGCTTTAACTAACCTCATTATAGAATGATGTATAAAGTGCTTGTGCACTGTGGTGAACAGCAGCGTGGATGCTTATTGAACTGTTGTATAGTGAAGTCACTCTGATAAACGCCACGTTGTTTCATTTTCTTAATTGAATTGAAAGCCGGCTTTATCTGTTCAGATAAGATGATGCGTCAGAGAAAGCTGTTCTGTTGCTCTGAAGTCAGACAGCAGGCTATTAAAGTCCGTACAGGATACAAAACAGGAGAAGCTCAAAGTCCTATATCTGTTCCTGTTAGTCTTGTGCGATATTACTCACGATGAGCAGTTTAACGACGAACACTTTAATTATCCGGAATGATTTTTGGATAACGAGTGTTTCCACCATTCCAGGTTTAAGCAGTGCTGAAACTGTGGCAATCCCGGAAACTTGGGTGGACGGTGGACCAGATTTTCAGCTCAAAATGACTTCATTTTCATGTTCCGTTGCATCAACAATGCATGGCGTCGCGTCACTTATGTTTAAAGAAAGACTGTCACCTGTGGGGCTCAGTCATGCTGTAACGGCTAAACGATTTGCGTGTTTATTTGTTTTTGGCACAGGGCGCCGCCTTTCCTCCCAACCGCTCTTTCAGCAAATGATATCGTGATAAATACTGACAGTGTACAAGATATGGGAAAGGTCGTTCTCAAAACAAAACGTTTCCTTTTGGGGTTTTTTTTTTTTTTATTATATGTGCATACATACAAGGAAGATTTGAAAATTTTTATTTAATTTTCAATGACTTGTGTGTGTTATTGATATTTGTCTGGTTCAGTAACACCCCTATTGATTAACAGCTCAAACCATATCAAACAAGAAAAGTGTATAAAATTAGCCAAAGGGTTACGGTGCATTATTGGACCTGTTCAAATGCTCAGTGTTTATATTCATTGGTGTGTGCACAGTTTCCTACGCCGTAATTTCATCTTGGTGTTTTATTGTTTTTTTTAACCACTACGTGGATCGATGAATAAGTGCTTGGCTTGGAAGACGAAACCTCGTTCTGCTCTTAAATGTAATCGTCTCAGTAAATGTAGCTTGAATTACAAGCTCTGAATTAAGCTCTTAATTCATTGTTGGCTCCTTAATGTCTAACCGTAAAGAGACTCCGCTGTCAATATGGCATCGGGGATAAAGTGCGTCTCCATTATTAAAAACGAGTTGTTTTATTGTGATGTCATTAATTGATGGTACTGCCTCAACGGCACTCGTATTTCTAATACCAGATTTCCATAAAAAAGCTGACGGTTACGGCTTTAAAGCATGATTGTGTTGCTTTTTTTTTTTTTTTTTTTTCCTCCCCAGCAATAAAGTTTTCTAATATGGAGACGCATGTTTTACAACATAACCTCTGTTTTAACAAATTATATTTAAATACTATTACCAACTCGTACACTGAGCAGTATGCATGACCTTTCTGCTTTGGTGTTGTCATGGCTGCTCTGTTTGCTCCATGTTGGGGCTGGGCAATATGAAATGATCCATCCATATTCATATAGAAGCTCTGAAGCAGAATATTTCCCATCCCCTGCTGCATGACATCAACCTATAGAAGCTCTCAGAAAATAAATTAACCTGTTTCTTTTCTTGTTTTATTCAGTACAAGCTGATTCCTTGGAGGTACCTGAAAACATGTCAGTCAGCGTCCATGAAAACCGCAAGTCGAGGACGAGCACAGGCTCCATGAATATCTCGCTGTTCCACAAACCCTCGCATCCTGACAGCGTCCTGACGCACCTTAATACCCTCCGCAAACAGTGCATGTTTACAGACGTCACCTTATGGGCTGGAGATCGCTCCTTTCCTTGCCATCGGGCAGTTTTGGCAGCTTGCAGTCGCTACTTCGAAGCAATGTTCAGTGGTGGCCTCCGTGAAAGTCTGGACAGCGACGTCAACTTCCGTGATAGCGTTCACCCAGAGGTTCTGGAGCTACTTTTGGACTTTGCTTACTCGTCACGGGTCATCATTAATGAGGAGAATGCTGAATCACTTCTCGAAGCTGGAGATATGCTGCAGTTCCATGATATCCGCGATGCTGCAGCAGAGTTCCTTGAAAAGAACCTTCACTCCTCTAATTGCCTGGGTATGATGCTTCTATCCGATGCTCATCAGTGTAAGCGTCTGTATGAGCTCTCGTGGAGGATGTGCCTGGTTCACTTTGAAGCTGTTCGGGACACTGAAGACTTTTATGGGTTGTCTAAAGACAAGCTTTTAGACCTTATACTCAGCGACGAGCTGGAGATCGAGGATGAGCAGATTGTGTTCAATGCGGTCATGCGCTGGGTCAGGTACGATTTAGATAGTCGTAGAGACTACCTCCCTGAGCTTCTACGGGGTATCCGTCTCGCGCTTTTGCCTTCCGAGTGCCTCATCGAGGCCGTGGCTTGCGAGGAACTGGTTCTGTCAGACAAGCGAAGTCGACAGATCGTTGAAGAGGCCATACAATGCAAGAAAAAGATTCTGCAGAACGATGGAGTTGTCACCAGTCCGTGTGCAAGGCCACGCAAAGCTGGTCACACATTGCTCATTCTTGGAGGCCAAACCTTCATGTGTGATAAAATCTATCAAGTGGATCATAAAGCAAAAGAAATCATACCCAAGTCAGACTTGCCCAGTCCAAGAAAGGAATTTAGCGCATGCGCCATTGGATGTAAGGTCTACGTGACTGGAGGAAGAGGCTCGGAAAACGGTGTGTCAAAAGATGTTTGGATATACGACACAGTTCATGAGGAATGGTCTAAAGGTGCGCCCATGTTAATTGCACGCTTCGGTCATGGATCAGCTGAACTGGAAAACAGCCTTTACGTAGTCGGAGGTCACACTGCTATAGCTGGAGTCTTTCCTGCTTCCCCTTCGGTATCTTTGAAACAAGTAGAACGCTACGACCCTTTAACCAACAAATGGAGCATGATGGCGCCGCTCAGAGATGGCGTCAGTAATGCGGCGGTGGTCAGTGCCAAGCTAAAGCTGTTTGTTTTTGGTGGGACTACCATCCACAGGGACAAAGCTTCCAAAGTTCAGTGCTATGATCCGCTAGAGAATCGATGGACCGTAGCAGCAGAATGTCCTCAACCTTGGAGGTATACCGCAGCCGCTGTGTTGGGAAGCCAGATTTTCATCATGGGTGGTGATACGGAGTTTACCGCCGCTTCCGCTTACCGATTCGACTGTGAAACCAACCAGTGGACGCGAGTAGGAGACATGACCTCTAAAAGGATGAGCTGCCACGCTGTAGCCTCTGGGAACAAACTATATGTCGTCGGAGGCTACTTTGGGACACAGCGTTGTAAGACACTGGACTGCTACGATCCAACGTCGGACAGCTGGAACAGCATCACTACAGTGCCTTATTCGCTGATCCCGACTGCTTTTGTTAGCACCTGGAAGCACCTGCCTGCCTAGCAGTCTCAACCTGAAGATGGGCTTCAAATTGGTAACATTTTTATCTTAATTATTGGTGTTGCAGATAAATGTACGTATTGTAATATGCAAAGGATTGGTGTTCAAGTATTGTAAAAAAAATAATAACAGGTAGCTACCATTACACGGCGTTGACGTCTGTAGTCCATTGTTAAGTTAATGTAATCTTAAGGTGTTTTCACAGCAGTCATACTACACTTTGAGCACGGTGGTCTCGAGCCACTTCCAAGCGCACTCTAGTGCAGATCGATGTGCCCTTCGCTAAAGTCTGGTCTATTGTTCCGGCAGGCTGATGAATTCAGCTCCCTGATGAGCAGCACATCTGTAGCTGCTGGTTAGTGGTGGCTGATTTTGCTCTTCCCCCACCCCCCCATTAGTCGCAACAGCTCAACAAAATGGAAAGAGACTGTTAACTTTAGATAGATTCTCACATGGGTAAATGCCAATGATGACAAACCATTTAACAGTTAGTGAAAGAAACTGCTGTTCAAATAATGTTTCAAAACTTACAAGCATCTTATGTCCTCTTTCACAAAGTAACCCTGGTTTCACATTGTGTGTACAAATTCTATTAAGTTTAAAAATCCAATAAATATTTCCTAAACTGGTCGGTGGGCTTCCTGCACAGCCCACGTCTTGCTCTCGGAGCGCGCCCTCCCTCCCCCTCCCCCTCCCCCTCTTTACCAAACCATGGACTACACTGGTTTAGCTGTTCTAGAAGTTGGAGTCATCTCTAGGTGTTCAAGGACCTCTTTGAAAGGGTCCAGTGAGGGTTCAGGGGATCACTTGTGATAAAAGCCCATGGTTTTTTGTTGGTACACCACAGTGGTGTTGATTTTTTTTAGCCATGTCTGGGGTAAAATTTCTTCTTCCATGGTTGTACAAGGTGTGCAGAACATCTGGATCTTGTGTAGCAGACAGGAGGTTCAACTCTCAAATCAGAAGGCAAACAAGGATAGAATTTGTACTTTACTACTTGTAATCTGTCACAGTGATGCTGAAATAGGTGATTTTTCCATCCTGGTCATCCAGCTCGTGCTTCCCAATCACACCACCTGCTGCACTACACACCGCAACCGAGGAGCTTGATGGTAGAATGGTTTTTACTAGGTGGATTAATTGGCATGCATGGGTGACAACCTTTCAAATCAGGTTTGTGGAAGCACTGATGAAACCAAGCAAAATAAAGTCTCCATATAACGGAGTCATCTCGTAATTACACATCAAGAGAAAATACGGATGTTAACCAGACTTGAGAGTGATTTCAGGAGGGATGCGAGGACCGAACACGGCAGATCGTAGATGAAACGTAGGCGAATCACTTGGTGGCATTTTTGTCTTTGCAGCGTGCAACAAGTAGCTAACCAGCACAGCGTGCATAATTACCTTACATTAGCTGTATGATTATACGACAGTGTGCTTCTGAGTGCATCTTGGGAGTTGACTGACCCCCTTTGTGACTTACAGGTTCAAGAAGCCAATTAGTTGATTTAAAAACAAACCTCTGAATGCTGATTTGCAAACAATTGAATAAAAGTAGTTTCACATTCTGTATCTTGACAAAGTCCAGCACCAGGCTTGTGATTTATGAGGTGCTCACCCAGCCCTATGCTGGCGATATCGGCGCGTTTTCAGATTGTCTGGAGCAAAAACCTGACGCATGATTGAATGATCAAAATGCATATTTTTTTGCAGAGGTTATCGCATTATATCCTTGAAGGGACGTGTAAATATAGCCTAAACGATGTCAATTTTGCAACTCCGCAGCAGGAGCTAATGTTTCTGAGTGCAGTCAGCTCCATGCCAGGATCATAAATCATTATGAATGAAGTTCTGGTTTCACTTAAGCAATGCTGACCCAAAGTATGAAAATTTCAGCAATAACGACGGATCAGCAGTTATACGACGTGCCGCAGCGTCGCTTCACCTCTCTCGCAGATCTAAACATTTCTTGTCAGACTGTTGCAACGTTTCAGTGCACTCTTTTTGAGCGAATGAAGTCAACCAGCGTTTGACATTTTACTCTCAAGAACTGTGATTTCTGTCGAGATAATGGAGTGCCAAAGCGTCGAGGGCGTCTCACCGTTTCCCTTTGAAGTCGGCAGCCGAAGTCGGCGCTCCTGTCTGACTGAAGGTTTTATGGGTGACATTAAAACCGTCTGAATGGCTGAGAAAGGGGAGAAGGAAAAAACAGACATGAACATTTCTTAAGGCTCAGACTTGATTTCCAATACCTCTTACTCGGGATCAACGTGACATTCTGCTTAGTGAGCAAGTGATCCACTTAAGCATTGATCCGAGATCTGCATTGAAGTCCGTGGCCTATGGGCACAACGCAAAGTCAGCGTAATTGCTTTCTGCTTTAGTTACACTGATGCGAACAAGATTTCTGATGTGAGATTCACCATCTAAAGGCAGCCCAGCACTAAAAGGCACGAGTCATTAATACATTAATAATGTATGAAGAAACCCATGTGTTTATGTGCATGATACACATGTACACGCAGTAATGAGCGAACATTTTATATTAACATGCATTATGTGCTACAGTTCTCTTTTCTCCTATTCTTAATAATTAGAATACATTTATGTTATTTAAACAAACAGTTTTATAGGCGGAGTGCGTAATGGCCATTTCCACCACATCGGCTAAAAGGAGCTGATTTTACAGACTGCCATCAGGACCATCAGAGGTGGAGCTTGGTTTGCAAATTGCACATTTGAACTCCTCTTTCATTTCTTCAAGTTGGCATGGATTTAATTATACATGTATTAATTATAATGCATCACAGATCAGCCAGGCTAAGGTTCATTAACAATAATTGTAGAGCAGGGTCATGGCTGCAAAACGATGCTTGGACCCCTAATCATCTCTGCTTGCTACTATAAAGCAAAGTTTGCACATGCATGAAAAAGCCGTGGTTTAAGTAGCCATGTCTTTAATATTACACGGGTTTAATTAGTTTTTTGATATAGATTTTTTTCCCTATTCTTTACTTACCATTTAAAGAACTAATAACAATTTAACACAAAAAAACTTAAACATGCAGTGGCACTGTCGCGTGCTAATTTACATGTAAACAACCGCTGCAGTATTAAGTTTCTGTAGAACGCATTTTTTATTCCGTTATGCCTTTAAAACACTAAAACAAACTGCTGAAGTCTGTCTAACTTTGGTTATTTGGGGAACACACTGATTCTCATCCCGTGTTGATTTGAAATCTTTCTCTTTTGCAATCTAGCACATGGATGAATAAACATAAAAAGTGTCACAATATTTGCTTGAACTTTTACCTTCTATTCAGTCGGTGGAGATTACAGAAGCCACCAGCGGACGAGTTTGCAGAGATCTTCCTCCCCCGAGGAGCAAATGGATCGAATGTAATGTAATTTTCTCCCACTATCAGGGCAGGCACAGATGAAATCTTGGCTTTGTCTAAATTACACTGATTGTTATGATCCTTGATAGTGCAGAATTTGCTATTAAGCTCTGAAATGATTTCCTACAGACAGGAGTGGGCCAAAAACTGTGTAATTACGGTCATGAATTGGTTTTATGTCATCACTGATTTTTCTGAGTCGATCCTGAAGTCAAGAATCTACTATTTACCACTGAATCCCCGGCTGCCTTCAGTCAGGACTTGGAACCCAGGAGTCAGTCTCCACTAAAGTTAGTTTGTAATATTAAATAAAATCAATATATCAAAATAGCAATTCTGATGAAATAAAATCAGTTCTTGGTTGTTCTTGACCTGACTAACTACAGCCAAACGAAGTGAATCTCTCCATTAATAATCCGTCCAAAACAAAACGCCCAGTGATATTTCCCATCAGTAGTAATTCACACTTTCCTCTACATTATCGCTTTCTTCTTCACAGGTGAAGCAGGTGGTGCGGATAAACCTAGACTATAATTATCCCCAGTGTGAGCAAGTGCAGCTTGAGCGTGAATCTCTGATGCAACAGGGAGAGGATGTGTAGGAATCGCAGCTGCAGAAGGGAAAAGTGGCAAAGTAGGAAAAGGAAGTGTGGAATTGGCAGCTCTAATGGAAAAGGGAAATGCGGAGATGGAACCTGCAGAGGAACGTGTATAAATGGCAGATACACAGAACGTTACATAGAAATGCAAGACGCAGAGGAAAAGCAAGCAAAAAGGAAGTGTGCAGCTGTAAAGGGAAATGCAAGTGTAGATATTACAGCTGTGAGTGGGAAAAAAAAAGTTAAATGGAAGCTGCTGAGGAGAAAGAGGAAGTGCTGAAATGGCAGCTGGAAGGGGAACAGGAAGTGTACGTGAAAATGGTAATTACAGAGGAAAGAGTTGGTGTTAAAATGGTGTCTGCATCGAAAAAGCATACTACAGAGTACATGTAAAAAAAAAAAAAGAAAGAAAGAAAAAGGGGGAGAAACAGATAATCGACACTTTTTCTTGTGTAAGTTCTTATGTAACAGCTGTGTGTTCTTTTTTGACTCTAAAAATACCTGTAACCCGCGGCGGTGCAGCGCTGCATCTCTGCAGTCACGGCGAGAAAGAAAGGGAACGCTGCAGAGGGCTGGAGCTCAGAGCTGGGAATCCTGTTTCATCACATTAATATTTTAATAACTGCAGCAGCAGCAGGCGAGCTCACCTACTGCTGATCACATGCAGCGCGCGCGCGCGGTCGTCGTTCCTGAGCCCAGGTTTTCAGTTAGCGTTTGCACGTTATCTCCCTGCGCGCCGTCTCCACCGTGGCTCCGCAGGCTGGTGCTGATAATCACTAACACGATACATCGCAATATACTGCTTCATAAAAATATACTGAATAATGCTTCAAACCTTCAGCCATTAAGGTTTGTTGTAATACTGTAGGTTATACCAAGAACCGCGCTCAACATTTTACAGCTTAATTCATCCGGAACGATGTGACAGTCAGGGGTGAAGCTGTAACGTCCCTGCAAAGATCTCTCATTGTTCTTCCATCTTTGCATGACGAGCTGTTTTTTTTTGTCTCATTACGTTGGAAAGAGAAACGGAGAGTTTGGTGAGGGAACGGCTGTTTATAGCTGCTATAACCATAACATCAGTGACCACAGGAACTGCCACGCCTTTCTTTAATAAAAACGCGTTCTAATTGTAATGGCTGAGAAATTCTTGTGGCGTGAGAAAAGTGAAACACTGCGGGACGAGCTGTAAAAGCTGTAACGCCGCGTTGACTCCACAGCCAATCAGACGACTTCACTTAAATTCATACATACAGCGTGGCATGAAAATATAATGCTTTACAAATGATTAGAAATCTGATTATAGCAATGTAAAGAGCTGATTTTTTTATACGAGTGGGATTTTGTTCTTTTTGTAGTTCGTCATATTAACATAAATTATCCAAAACATCACAGGTCTAATTAATAAAAGTGTAACACATTTAAAAATAATTTTCGGCCATCTTGGTCCATCACCGAGGATCTGTTATGGAACACTATTGTGTTCAGTTAAATAAAAGACATTTTTAAAATGAGTGAAATAGTTCATTGTCGGTGGGAATGAGGCATTGTGTGTCGAAGGGAATGTGAAGCGGGCAGAACCGATACTGCAGATGAGATGAGTAACGCTGAGGATCAGTAACCGCGAGCGTGTTATTGGATTAGACTCGGACGCTAACGGGCTCCTGCACCGGCTCGTTCCACAGAACTGCATGCTGAGCCAAAACATGGTGTTTATAGCCACGGTGACGGATCAGGTTACAGCGGCACAATCTGATTTACGGCCTCAGCAACAACACAACAATTAGCTGCTTTAGTGGCGGTTTTTTCCTCTTCCGGAGGGCGGCTCCAACTGGCAAATTAGCCGGATTAGTGAAGCACAATGGCGCTTATTAGAAACTGCACCGCTGTCAGAAAATACAGTGACCAGGATTCAGCGTGGAAATAAAGCAAGCCTGGAGTTCCGGCTGGAAAAGTCACGGCCAGAGGTGGTTTATTTTTTAGATATATAATTTTTTATTTTATTTTTTTTTTTTTTTGGAATTCCACCCAAGAAATATGACTTTTTTTATTATTGTTAAAAATACAGACATTCTAACTGCTTAAATTCTGAAACGATTTAATAAATTCCAGCAAAGCCACTCGCTATGTTCCTAATGACCTGCGCAAGGGAGCGGCGTCAGGGTGCGCGTGCATAATCTGCAGCTTTCAGGTCTTTTTCATTCAGATGATATTTTTCCCCCCCAAAATAAACACATGATGCAATTTTTTTTAAAGCACTTATGACATGCACAAGTTTTGGGTTTTATTGTTTTGTAGATTCATATACAACCCTGAAGATAAAGATCGGTTGTTTTTGGATTTTAACAAAAGTGTCATTTTACAAATTTTGAATAAATTATTGATCTGTAATCAGCAGCTTCCAACCAAAATGTGTAATTATTCTTTAAAAACAAAAACAATACCAGCAGTATCTCAGAAACGCATATAGACACTATTTCACAAATTCAGTGATCTACACGTCGTTCACAAATGCGCGGATTTCAGGTTTATATGCTGATTAATCCCTGAATCTCACCTCCGAGAAAACCAACCAGCTATTTACTGAGAACTTTAAACACCGATGTGCTGTCAAATAACTGCTTTTGCTTGTTTCTGCAATTAGAATATTTGAATTATTATTTCTCAGTAAACAGTTGAATGTTGTGTAGCGTTAGAATCGTGTGTGTGTGTGAGTGTGTGAGAGACTTTAAGCTCTAACAGCATGAAAATGACCCCAGAGAGGATTTTCAGTGGCGTTTGATGAAACCTAGTTTCAGGATTCAGCTTTCAGGACAAGTCCGTTCTTGTCTCTGAGACGTAAACGAGTTCGGAGGAGTGAAGGAGGCGAGAGCAGCAGGATATTAACCAGACGCTCCATGCTTTAATTCCAACCAAAATGAAAATCTTACATTTGATTTCGTGGAAACTACATAATAAGTGGATTTTGACCGACAAACCCAGTATCGCTGAGCTGCTGCAGTTTCCCCAGGTGAGATGTTGTGTATAGAAGGAGTCTCCAGTGTCAGCGCTTTGCGAGGTTTCCAGGACAGGAAGGTCTACAGGATGCCTTCCATTTTCTCGTTAAAATAACGTTCCACAACATTAAATCTAACTCTAAACCGATAAAATGTGCGACGTGTCATTCGTCAATAAATGAAACATTGTGCTTGTCGGAGCGTCGCTGCAGTGCAGTGGAATGAAGCCCCGTGCTGCCGTGTGGAAACAGTCCACTGCAGGGCTCCGTGTTCCGTGTGACGTCAAACCATTACGGAAAAACAAAGATTACATTGTCAGTGATGTCATAAAACATTAACACAGCCATTATCAACTGGTACATTTTTAGAGACATTGATGGTTTAAAATTCGATATAAACGGCTAATTTGCATTTGCTAGCTGTTTCACATTCACAGCGGTTAGTATTGTCTGGTGCAATAGCTTTGGGAGGCCACGGGGGGCAATATAACATCCTGTAGCTATAATTTGATCTCCATCGTTTCTCTGACACATAATACAGCGCCATCTAGTGTCTGGTAAGTGTGGTTTTAATGCACACCTACACTACAGATTTACGGAAACGCTGCAGCAGCTAATATTTATTTTTAAAGATTAACAATGAAAATCAATAAATGAGGGGAAATTTTCCAGGATATTGATATGTGATAAAGGCCTGGATCCCAATCCTGCTGTCAGGGTTCATCACGCTGTGGCCGCAGGCTGGAAGACGGAGGAGCTTTAAGGAAAGGCGTCAGTGCTGTTTAGCTAAAAATAGAACATTTGCTTTGGGTGTGTTCAGTAACCGTGGTGTTGTGCAATAAAGTTTGATAACGCGTGGCGCACACTCGGAACGCTCGCAAAACCAGCGGTGGACCGCGTTTACAGCGGTATCGACAGCAGTCGTGTCCCTGCGCGGAGTAAGAGAGGCACGTGATCAGAGCCACTCAAACAGGGAGCGTCAGCATGAATAGAGGTTTTAAGTCAGCAGCGAGCGGACGGATTTGATCACTGACCCTAACAGCCATTGGTGGAATTTGTATCAGTGCTACCAAAGGACCAATCAGAATCAGCCGTCTCCTTAAGCCTCCTCCCCTTTTACTCCAGCGTTTTCCATTTTGGTGAAAGTTTTGTCTGATTATTTTTAAGGTTGAGGAATGAGAATTGGCAGCGGCTGTGCTGATCAGATCAGATAATCATGAGCTACGCCCAGCGTAACCGTAAACTGAAAAAGGCAAATGATATTATTATCTAATTAACACATTACTATTATACTCCTGCCTAACACGAGGGCGCGCGAGTACCTGAGAGTGCAGCAGGTTCCCGGCTATAGCACTGCGAGCATTTATTACACAAACATTTTTACAACTTTAATGCCATCTTTACGTTTCCTTTTAGATCTTTATAGTTTTTGTGTGACTGTATTCCGGTTGTGTATCGCAGCGGTCACGTGCGACGCTCTACGTATTCCTGCACACACAAACCCCTGGGTGGTGGATCCTCCTGGGGGCTTAGCGGCGCGGCGCGGCCGTCACCTTTCACTTCCTCGCTGCAGGTGTTGAGGTTTAACGCTCTCGCACGCACTTAAGAGACAGATTAGCTTTCAGCTGAAATGTCACAAAAGCACATCGAGGTGATGAGAACTGGATTAAAGGAATAAAGCCAGTCATCCGACGACTCGGTTTTCCCTCGAGTCTGAATAACGATAGTGTTTTCTAACTTGATGCACTAACGGGAGCGTGTTATCGGATCGTTATAACCAACTCAATCTGCGCTTCTCCATGACGGACACACTTTTGGAAGATAAATGTCTAGATCCGGTAGTACGAGTATGCAATGGAGTATGCTATACTGTATGTATGCATATTTGCACTTATTCCACTGAAGCAGTAAACAGGAGTATACTGCACTATATTCACACTCGAGCCTTTTATGATGCACTTGGAACGGCATGCTCGATATTATGTAAAGAAGTAAACCGGAGTAAAGTGTACTACATATGCACCTGGATACTTTTGAAATGTGTGTTATAATATATGAAGTAGTGCGGTCGAGTATACTATACTACATGTTTACGTAATCCACTTGTGGTGTATTATATGAAGTAGTGCAGTTGAGTACAGCACATGTTACACTTCACAAATTTACTCTGTAGGCTAGTATAAAGTAATGACGCTGAGTAAACTAGTGGTAAACATGCTATACTGCATATCAACATAATCCACCTAATGTACACTGTGCTTAATGCACTCACAGAGCTATATAAATATGTGCTAGTTATATATTATATATATTTATAGATCTATAGTAATGTTGAGTCTGCTCTACTGTCTGCGCTAATAAAGCTATAGGAAGCTTCAGGTGGTAAAATTGTGTACACATGTATGCACTTAATCCATTTATACACTTTACAAAACGTACCATGTAGTAAACTGGAGTATACTATACTGTGTATCCATTTATAGTGCACTTTACTATATTTCCACTTATAGTCTGGTTTAGAAATGTCCTGTATGCTATATAACGTGCTGAATGCGAGTATGATGTACTGCATATGCAATTAATTCACTTAAGTAAAGTAAAGTGTGCTTAATACTCGTACGGTACACTTTAAAAGTAGTGAATTTGAGTATAGTATACTCTGTATGCACTTAATTCAGCTATAGTACACCTACAGTAGTAAAGTGGAGTATAATTTTAAGCACTTAATCCACTTACAGTACACTTAATTGTACCATGTAGTAAAATTTAGTATTCAATGCTTTATGCTAACCCTTGTACTCTACTACGCTACACTGAAAATGTGCTGTATAATATATAGTTATAAAGGTGAGTATACTGTACTGCATACGTGCTCAATGTAGCGGTGTTTCACTTTAACAATCTACTATATCATGTGTATAAAATAGTAAAGCGGAGTATACTGTAGCGTGCGTTCAGATGAGCTAACGCTTTCCCTCTGCCTCTCTTCTCAGGTGTTCAGGTTTCTGGATGACGGTGTGTGTGCGCGTGCGTGTGTGTGTGTGCGCGTGCGTGTGTGTGTGTGTGCGCGTGCGTGCGTGTGTGTGTGTGTGTGCGCGTGCGTGCGTGTGTGTGCGTGCATACAGCCATGCCTGCGCTTCTAATAATCTAACGGAGAAACACTCCGAGTTTGAGAGCCTCTGGAATCGCTTATTTTGGACCGAAATGTAGCACAGAGTGGATCGTCAGTTGCCAAACAGAAGGCCTGAACACGCACTGACCTCTCGCACTGACGTGTGTTGGGAAACAGGGATGAACATTTTCTGGAAACTGGAAAATCTGTCACATGTGACTTGATTTGAAAATGCCCATTTTGTGGTGATTTGGGACACGCTTGTACTACTTCTACAATTTTTAAAAAACTGTGAAAAGTGAAACGTACGACTTGTTGGAACTCCACAGCACAACGTTCTCAAGGACTTTTGGTTACTGAAGAAATTCCGATTGTAGAAATGCATCGTGGTTAATTTGGGCGGGGCGGGGCGGGGGGGTTGGAGGGGTTGGAGGAGGACGACGACTTTGCACACACTACGAGTCGATGAGGGGTGTTTAACTTTAAATCTGATTTGATTTCTCTGGATATGTGTGAAGACGAAGGCGTGCGCTGATCGTCGGTTTGTACGGTATATCGCGATATTAAAAATTGTGTCAAATTCTTTTAAGCTAGTCTTTAAAGCAGTCTTATGCTCTTTAGCAAACAGATGATGTTTAGGAAACATCATCAACACTCTCTGCTGTGAACATTTGTAACACAGCTTGTAAAATATAGAATATTTGTAAATAATGTTAATAATTAAAGGTCGGGAAATTGTTTTAAATCCTTGTGAACCTTAATGAGACACTACAATCGTTTTTTTTACTGTTAAAATGTGGCCTGGCCACAAGTAAAATCACTGTCTTGCACGTTATTGTGATAATATTGGTAAGAAATTAACAATCTAAGCAACTGTCATGTTTGAGGAATATCTGGTGCCGTGACCCGGATGACTGATAAAAGAACACTTAAAAAAAACACCACTATTTTAAAGCATGTGAACACTTTCGTGTGTGTGTGTTTTGTATCATGATGTATGGAATGAACGATTATCAGCGCACGCCCTCTGAAGAATGAAGTACGAGGAGAGTTTTCCACGTTTAATGTCTGACCAGATTTTTGTAGGATGTGAATTTTAGACTGAGGAAAATGTTTTATTTTAAAGTTTAATAAGCAACTTTTCCATTGGAAAGGCACATTTTCTGGGACTGTTTTCTTAGATTGAACTCCTGCTCGATGTTTCTTTTTTGCTGTTAATCTGCTCTGCTGGAAAGTGGAAGATTTGAAATAAATGACTTCCTGATGCTTGTGACTGGGTTTATAATCTCTCCGTTTGTGTGTGTGGATTAAAGAAACGTCGCCGCTTCGGCTTAAAGCTAAAAAAAATAATGAAAGTGCTTTGAAGTTCAGACGATTAGCTCCGAGGTGCTGGTAGTAATAAAAAGCTGTAATATGCAGACGATGTTGAAATAAATACATCTTTTTTCCTTCCTTACTTAAATATATTACTTACATGAATGTTTCATACAGGAAACACTTTTTGCTCCCATATTTGTATGATGACTTTTATTCAAATGATGATAAAAATACATACTTAAATATTGTACAATTGTTTTTATTACTAAAGTATATAATTAGATACATTGAACATAGATTTTCTAACTTGAATATATATATAAATATATATAGACACATCATCTTTCGGCTATTCCCGTTAGGAGTCGCCACAGCGGATCATCTCTTTCCACTTTTTCCTGTCCTCCGCATCTTTCTCTGTTACACCAACTACCTGCATGTCCTCTCTCACCA
>JAQMYM010000002.1:24623407-24638616 GCA_030014255.1 Parauchenoglanis ngamensis | reverse complement strand
AAGCTCAATTCCTGCCCCAATGCCACTGTAACCAATCAGAGCACAGTTCCCGCCCCCAATGCCACTGTAACCAATCAGCGCAGTTACAGAGGTTAATAGAATCATGCCTCACTGCTTGCACAGTTTTACAATTTTTTCATTTTGCTCTTTGAACATCAATCAAAGTAGGATTTATTTTAAAAAAAAAAAAAAGGTTTTTAAAAACTACATAAACTCATTTATTGTTTGTTGTTTATATTTTTTGCGTGGTACCAAACAAAGAACAAATTAATTCTTTCACTGCGTCCCGGTGACTCTAGAGGGCGCCAGTGTCGTACCCTCAGCTGTGTTCAAACCGTCTCAAACATCAACTACTGCAGCAAGTCTCACTCAGTTCTGCTGCTTCCTGAATCCTTCTTCCATAAACACATACATTTCATAAAGTGAGTCACAGTAACAAGGATTAAATGACATAAAACCTATTTTAAGCCTAAAATACTTTAATTAAAGTTGCACTATTTAAATGACTTTGAAATTCAGCCCTTAAAATCTTACGTTCTGATTAAAACCATGGGCTTGTGATTTACTGTGCTCAGTGTAAATGACGATAATGCATACATTTTGTTCTTTTCCTTTAATATGTATGTAATAAATATATATAAGCATATATAAGCAAACTATAGTATAATTTTCTTCTTATTCTAACAATTATAAATCCTGCCTCTAATCACAGTACTGCAGAGAAAAGTCCAGCAGACGGGACACTTGGCCTCGGTCTCATTATCTTGAGAACCTCTTTAGATAAAACGGCCACAATGTCATTTCTCACGAACACCCACGATGTAAAAGCGAGGGATGTTGACGGCACGACAGTCTGAGTGCCAGAGGAACGATAAGTTATGAACAGAAACAAAAACGTCAGCCACAAAGTTTGATAAGAAACCGACTGTACGTAGCAGACGAGTGAGAATGTTATCTTTACAGCAGAGCACATCGAAGGTACAAGTCTATTTTTACAAGTTTGACAAATCAAAATACTAAATTAAAAACTGTGATAAAATCTCCTACATCCCACACACACACGATTTCTCACGACCCCAATTTAACTGTCAGAGCTTTATATAAAAGAAAAAACTAATAAAATGTAAAATAAGAGTGTGTGTGCTGGATAAAGTGCTATTATGTGTGCTGCTGAATAATGAGTGTGGAAGCCGTTTTATTAAATTAAACCAGTGATCATTGCAGCCTGCAGTATTATTAACTATACCAACACACATCATACTTTCATTCAGATATCACTAATCAGATTTAGGCATGAATTCACTCAATTCATGATTTGACTGTATTTGATTCACGAAATTGGGTTTGCGATTCGATTTTGACATTTCTGAAAAAAAAGAAAAGAAAATTATTTATTACCAAAAAATGCAACATTTATTTTCCTATTCGTTATCAACTTAAATATTCCTTTTGTTGAATAATTTTTTTTTTACTTTTGCTTCATTTTCTTAATAACCAACAATAATTATTTACAAATATTTGTAAAGGGTAGAGTAAAATATAATAGCCTGTTAATTAAAATATTCCATTTATTAAAAATGAAAAATGTTAATAAGCTATTTCTTAAACATTAAAAAAGGTTAAACATAAAACATCTCCCTCCATTTGCTTCACTTCTCTTTAGCTTTCGGCGGTCTGTAAATAGATCGCTCCGATTTCTAGCTGAGTCTGTTTGTAAAGTCGATCGCACAAAAGCTTTTTCCTATTTTAGATCTATTTGTGTGTGTTTTCATGCCATAAAGACGGGTTACTTCCACCCATGGTGAGGTCATGCGTATTCCTGCTATTGCACGTTATTAACTGCTGTCTGCTGTCTAAATAACGCAACTACATCTAGGAAATACAAAGATTAATTGCGGTTCATTTTTATTTGCATTGATTTGAATCAAAATAAATTTTCATGATGATTAATGAATGCATGATATATCGTTACATGCCTAATCATATTAGTCCTCTATTTTTCAGTTTTATATCGCATTCTTGCTGCATCATATTTCATTTAACAGCCTGAATTTTCTATCCCTTATTGTTTTTCTAGTTAAACACGTCTTGGACGCTTCTACTCGAATCTGCTGTGAACTCCATGCAGGTGATTTTAATAATCTGAATGTGGAAGTCAGAAAATCCACTTAAGCAGCTGCGTAACCCGACTCTGAACACCAGGAACTTTCCTCATCTACATACTGAGGTAACTTTTGGACTTTAAGCCGCCGACTGTGGATTCGACCTCTTGTTTCCATTCTCTTTACAAAGGAGAACTTTTTTCATGATATTGATGTGTTTCTTTTTCCACTCAGAGATTTTACGCTAAATTTGAAAGGTCATCAGGATGGAAACACACAGTGCAGCGAGTCAGAGACAGTGGAAACTCGGACGTTTGACAAAAGCGGCAGGAAAAGACTGGAAACAATACGACAGCCCACAGGGAAATGACACACTACGAAGTGCTTAGGGGTAGTGACCTTCTTCCTGCTGGCTAATCAGCTACTTCCTATGGTAGATCCAGACCTTTCCCTGTGTCCCTACGTCTCCGACTCCTTGTCAAAGGACAGTTTCTTAGCTTTTTTGTTAAACACTGCGCTAATGCAACCTAAACATGAGGCCTAGCTGAACAGTCTGCCTCCTAAAAGTCTTGTATTTTGGCATAAATTTTAAAAAGCATGTCACATGCTGAACGTAAAAATGTGACACTCTCACACTCCTAGCAGAGAGTTCCCATACAATTTTGACCCCAGGCAAGGTCAAAGGTCAGGAGTTCAGGTCTGAACCTACGTCAGACGTCTGTAAATTTCCTCAGAGGTCATGGAGAAAGAGAAAGAGGAGTGTAACCAGACTTTACTTCTTTCTGACACACACGCAAGCAAATAAGACATGATTATGAAAAAAGGTAAACACGCCACGAGATGTAAATGCAGACAGACGGGTTACACAGGTGACTCATTTCACCAGGAGGGGGAGAGAGAGAGAGAGGGAGAGAGAGGGAGAGAGAGAGAGAGAGAGAGAGAGAGAGAGAGAGAGAGAGATTATTAAACTGAACACACACTCACCTCACCGCTGTCATCCATGTGTGTTAATACGTCCTCGGCACGACCATCATCACCTGCGAGCAATCACAAGAGCGCAAAATAGCTTTTTTAAGACTCAATCTCTTTCATAAAGCAACAAAAAGTTTCTGTTTATAAAATAAAAAAGTTAAATTCAAATCAAATGCAAATCATTTCTAATGCACAACTCAGCCTTAAAAACATTAGGCCACGCCCCCAACCTGAGTCTGATCAAGGGGTGATTTTTTTTTTAACTGATGAGCATGTTTTTATCTTTTTGTTCACGTTTATAGAGAACAGCGTGTCACACAGCACACGTGACACCGGGCGGCTCCACAAACCGCAGGAGTGCAGTGTGTGACGCGAGTGCGAGACGTGAGTGTGTGACGCAGATTTAGTGCACATGGCTAAAGTAGAGGCTTACGCTTCAGTTACTTGTTAACTACATTAGCATCGTAGCTCCATTGCAAACATAAGACACTAAACACGTCTCAGCTGACTGACTGCATTCAGGGAAAAAGCAACATGGACATTTCTGTCACTATTATAAATAAAGAAGATGTAAAATAAAAAATACATGTCATGTGCGAGGATTCTCTAAAAATAAAAACATCCTTTGGATACTAAATACATTTATGAATATCCTGATTAATGTGTGCGTACACCACTTAATGGTCCAATAATAATCTAATAATAATAATAATTTAATAGTTGTGGTTTGTTTTAAATAACCCTAAATAGATATTGTCCTAAATGAACATAAATGAGCAATAAATTTTAATCACTTGTTTGTAAATCAAATCCTTTTTTAGTCTTGCGTACAGTGTTGTATTGCTGATGTAATTACATTTGACCAATGAAAGTTTTGAAATGTTTTTATTTTTTAGATTTTCAGCACCTACATTTTAAAATGCTGCATAATGATTTAACCAGCGTAAGATAAGGACATGCCCGACGGGGGGGTACGCTTCACTCAGTTTTTCTTTCTCCCTTTTTGCAAGCATTCAGTTCATTATTTCTTATTCTGTCTGCATTTACACGCCACTCACGGCGTCTCTGCCCTCCCTGGAGCGCGTGACGCGTTTCGTTCTTTTTAACCTGCCAACAGCTTCAACGGTTTTATTATTAAAGAACGATACGTATAGTTACATGTAATGTTTTGAAAAATGGCTTAGTTTTGGTTCTTTCTTTAGTTATAGCAGCTATAAACAGACTTTCTCTCACCAGCCTCTTTTTACTCTCAAGTAAATAAGACGGGGGGGGGGAAAAAAAAAAAAAAAAAAAAAAAAAAAAAACACATACACTTTGCGTTTCCTGGCTCTGACTTTAAACTCGCAGCTTCCACACAGCTCACGCCGGTGTACTGGAGCGCTGCAGACCTCTGGCTCCTGATTGGTCAGAAGGTGGTGATTAACTCTCTAACAGCAGCTCTGACAGTAGTGCAGCTTTATATTAATGCTCTGGTATGTTATCATTTCCATAGTAACGGCTCATTCACAGGGACGTGTGAAATATGACGCTCTGTAATCATTTTTAAAAATTGCCAAATTGCTGTGGTGTAAGAGGAATAAACCACTCGGGGACGTGCTGTTAAAGGATTATAATTAACAACAACCCTTCATTTTACCACCACCTCTCTGTCTCTCACACACACACACACACACAGTTTATTCCTTATTTACATCACTGTGTGATGCGAACACTGTTTTTATCCTCATGTGAACACTACACTGATGTAACATGACAGATTTCCTCTTTTCTGGTGAGCTGCTTCCTCTTCTGTTCAGTTTCAGGAAGTTTTTATGCTCGCTACAGTCAAATCCTGCAGAGTTCTGTTACTGAACCACAACATGCCTTCTGTGTAATTCATTAACATTATTTCAACATTAAATGCTCCTTCAATCACAGTGAAATTGCAACAAACTCATGCCTAAACACACACACAACGCACAACACGCGCACACAGCATGCACACCAACACGCACGCACAACACACACCACACACACACACACACACAACACGCACACAACGCACAACACACAACACGCGCACACAGCATGCACACCAACACGCACGCACAACACGCAACACGCACGCACACCAACATGAACACAACGCACAACATGCGCGCACACCAACACGCACACAACATGCATTCACGCGCACGCACGCTCCGCTCACGCACAATCATGCATGCTCACACACACACACACACACACACACACACATTCACACGCAGTGCAGAAAGATTTTTTCTTCGATCACACATCAGGTACAGAGCACTCCGACTCGTCGGTGTTAGACGAGGTTAGTACGTGTCAATGGTTTGTTAGATATAAAATTATAAGCGAAATCACTCCTGAGCAAAAAAAAAAGCTTTTTTGATTCATATTCGACATGTAAAAGCGCATTTCTATGATTTCAATCTCCTAATTTTTATAATGAATGTAATGTTACATCAGGGGGAAAAACCTCCTCGTGCATTACAGTAAGATTTCCCTCCATTTTCTCTCAGGTGTGATTATTAAACACTGCACACTAACTGTAACCATAGTTACCGCATCATTATTTGTTTGTGTGTAAATATTTGCTGCATAAAGTCAAAAACTCGTGAAAGTTCATGTGTAAGAGGGAAATTTAAAACCTGTTTAGCTCCATCAGTTTAAAAAAAACTGAAGAATTATTTACCATTTTATATAAAGTGCAAATAAAAATAAATAAAATAAAAACTAGATGAAAAGAAATTTGAACTGAGCATTTGAGAATGCCTTGAAAATAAAACTTAAACGTTCAGTGAGTCCCCACAAGTTTGAATGTTCATGTGATTTATTTATTGACTTGTTTGTTGGTTGTTTGGTTTGAAATGAATCTCATTACAGACGTAGACAAACCTACGCTGTGTTAATTCTCTGTAATCCAGCGCTGGTGTGAAACGTTGAGTAATCCTGCTTCACAGCTGTGGTTTTCTTTAAAAGTAAAATCGCTGATCAGAGCGTCTCTAACGCCGATACAAAGGAAGCAGCTCACAACAAAAACACTGTAACCATGACGACGCCGTCACCAGTCTGCGCCAGCATCAGCTAACTAACCAGCCTAGCTTGCTGCATAGATTAGATTAATTATAAAGATCGGTGTAACTCCGGTGACGAGGAGGTTGCCTGACTTCACTGTAGCGTTGGAGGAAGAAAGTTCAGAGAATTTGAGCTGATCGTGTCCTTCATTCTCACTTTAAATCACACACACATGCACACACACACGCAGAGTTAGGTTTAGTTGCAACAACGTTGGAATACTGTCGTAAACCTTCTCATATTTGCTCGCTCACGAGACTCGTTTTTTTTTCACCACAACTCCATCATCCACGTTTGTTTTTGTCGCTTTCCTCTCCGAGTGCTGATTGGTCAGAGGTTCAAAATGGATTTTAGGATTTGCGAGGACCGAGTGAAATGAGACAGTGAGCTGTTTGAGTTATTAACTTTATATGGTTGAATTGATGCTGATGTCCTTCAGAGGCTGTGAGACACGATGATGTAACATTGATATCCTGATCAATTACATCAGAATACATTTTAATGGGATATCACAATATCGTTTTATTAAATTTTTTTTTTTTTTGACTGACGGGAAGCATCTGATGTAAAAATGTTTTTTCTTCATTCTGAAACCGCTAAATGTTATATTTTTTACAGATTTAATTTTTTTCCTCTTTCTCCGTGTCAAATTATTCTATAAATAAAATTACAAAAAAATTTTTTACCAGCATGCATTTATAAAAATAGAAATCTTATTTTTGCTCTGTTTAACCTAAACTGTTTAAGACTGATTTTTGTTATTTTATCTACTTGTTACTGCCAGTGTGCACTTGAAGAAAGCTCTGTGGAACCACAGAATATAATCAATGTGAATTTAAAGATAAATGTTAGATATAAAGCGGTGTTGGACTGTGTTTTTAGAATTTCGTGTGGTGTAATATTTTTAAGAATGGATGTGATTATACAGGCCATATCAATAAAAATATATTACCTAAAGAATTATAATAAACTTTAAATGTCACTTAGGTAGCAGTGTTAATGAGCTTTTCCGGTTTGAGACTAGCGTTAGACTTCATGCAGAACAGTTTACGTTAATTTCTACAACCTTAATTTGGTAACAGGTCCATCTACACTCTACATCACTGCTTTTAAAAATAAAACAAGACATTTTCACCTTATGACTAACGAAAAAAAGACCCTTGCTGTGCAGCGACCTTTTACTGGAGTGATGAAATCAGGCAGACCTGAAAACACTGCACTGAAAATAGAAATAAATTAAGAATAAACAAACGCTATTCTTCACAGCTGCTTCTGAACGAGCGTGATAACAGCTTACAGTCAACACCAGTCAGATCAAACAAAGAACTTTGTTTTACACGACACACCGGTGCTTTTCATGAGCTATTCTGAGGCACGATGGCATTGAGATGAATGTGAATGGAGGTAAAAGTAATGTGATTGAGACGTCCGAACCTGGGCTGATGAATGACATCACCGTATAACCTCAGTCAGTCACTAGACACCAGTGAGAGTGGTGTATAAAACAAATACAATAAAATGTACACCTTATTACATAGAACTAATATTTACTGTCTTCTCACCTGCTACTTGTTGCTCCTTTGGTTCCTCTCCACATTCCTCCTGCATCTGACTTTTCTCCTCATCCAAACTTCCACTTTTACAAACTCCAACATTGCCTAAAGGTGGCAAGTCCTGGATCAAACCACTATCCACTTCCACAGAGGAGCCGGCATCCATATCTAAAGTTCCACTGTCCAGATCAGTAACGGCGCTCAGATCCATCGGCTGGTTGGAGATCCTGAGTGAGCCAGGGGTGGAATCGTCCTCCAAAGCCAAACCTGAATCACTACTGGAAACGGGAGTGTCCAGAACTGCAGTCTCATTCTGAACTGTAGCTTCAGGAAGATCGATATCCATCTTAGAGCTCATGAACTCAGGTGGAGGCTCCAGAAACATTCCCAAATTTTTCTCACAGATTGTCTCCTCAAGCAGGGTGTGATTGGGTGTTTCTTTGATGCTCTCCTCTGAGGCTGTGATCTCAGGTTGCTGGCCAAAGGCTGTTTCTCCATTCGTCACCTCATAATGTGGGCCTTGAATGTTGTTCTCTGAGGTTTCAAGTTTGGGGTCTTGAGATGTCGCATCTTTGGTCTTCTCGGAGGTCATGGCCTCAGATTGTTGGTCTAGAACATTTTCCTCAGACCTTATAACCTCAGAACAGGGGCCAAGAGATACTATTCCAGTCGTTTCCTCAAACGACATGGTAAGATCATGACTGGGGCCAAGAGATGTTCCTGCAATGCTCTCCTCGGAGGTCACAACCTCAAGTTGTTGGTGTAGAACATTTTCCTCAGAGCTGGTAACCTCAAGAAGTGGGCCAGAAGACATTTCCCTGATTGTCTCTTCTGAAGGCATGATGAGATCATGATGGAAGTCAAGAGTTCCTCTAATGTGCCCTTCAAAGGTTGTGACCTCAAGATGGGGGTCATGAAGGTCATTTCTGCTTTTCTCAATTTGCTGGACTTGGACACTTTCTTCAGGACTGTTAATCTCAAGAAGCGGACCAAGAGATACTTCTCCAGTTGTATGTACAGAGGATGTGAAATTATGATTGGGAACCAGAGATGTTCCTTGAATGCTCTCCTCCGAGATCATGACCTTCACTTGATCTTGAATTTCCTCAGAGAATTTAACCTCAGGAAGGGGGTCAAGTGGTGTTTCTGTAATTGCCTCTTCAGAGGATTTCATGAGACCATGATGGAGATCAAGAGATATAATTCTAGTGCTGTCTTCAACAGTCATGTCCTCAAGTTGTTCTAGAATGTTTTCATCAAAGTTGCTAACTTCCAGATGTGGGCCAAGAGATGTTTCTACAATTGTCTCTGTAGAGATCGTGAGCTCAGGCTGAGGGTCTTCAAATGTTTTCTTGCTACCCTCCTCAAAGGTTATGACCTCAGAATTTGGGTCAGTGATGTTCTTAGAGACAGAAGGGGATAGAGATAATGTTTCATATGGCAGCGATGAAATTTCTGGGTTCTCACCAAGCTGTGTAGGCATCTTCATCCACTCCTCCTGAACATCATTAGATTCTGGAGGTTGGTCATTTAGTCCTTCAGAACCTACAGAATATGCATCTGTTGCTGTTCCTCCAAGGTTCTCCTTAGATACAGAATCACACAATGGTTCTGCAGTCATATTACCCGCAATCGGTGATGAATTTGATCCCTCACTATTTTCAGAGAGTTTTGGTTCTAAATTCACTACATCCTCTTTGGTCTCCTCCATCTCTGAAGGAGGTTTGAAGGTTTTCAATTCACCAGCAAGTTTACTTTTTGCTATTCTGTCAATGTTCTCAGAAGTTGTGCTGTCAAGCTGAGGATCAAGGGGACTTCCCCTGATAGTCAGTTTGGAGAAAGAACCACATAGTATTGTTAGAGGTGACTTTTTAGAGCTTTCACACATCGGTTGCGGCTCTGTTTCCACCTTTTCCTCCTCCTCCTCCATCGTCTCTCTTGAACCTGCAAGAGAGCCAAGTTCCAGAAAAGTTGAACACGTTACATAAACATTTGTTGTAGTAGAACCATCCACTGAAAAAAATTCACAGGGCGACTCTGGAGGTGTTTGAAATGCTAGTGGGTCTTGTTCAAGCTTTGATTCAAAACCACTTCCTGTTTCCTCAGCGCTGGAATCAGAAACCATTAATCCTGGAGGAACTGTTAAAATTTGGTCCAAAACAAGTTTTGAACTTTGTGATCTTTCCGGATCTTGGTTCTGGTCCATGATATTCATGATCTGAGCATCTTTGGCATCAGATTGTGGCTCACTCTGCTCCAGAGATGGTTCCTCATCTCCACAATGAGACGTGATAAGTATTTGAGAAGTTTCTTCTGATATTTCAGGAGATATGACGGTTTGAACATCGCTTTTTGATCCTGGCGAGGAACTTTCCTCTGACTCAGGAAGTAAAGACTGATCGACTTGGATTTTTCCACCGCTTTCCTCAGACATGAGAGAAACATCAAACACTAATCTGTCAGGTTGTCCTGGTTCATCAGTGACATCACAAGGTGGTGGTTCTTTTATGGAATCTGAACTCACTGGTTCTGAGCAACTGGAAGCGGTATCTGGCGGAGCATCGCTTTGGTCTCCTGTGGCCACATCGAGCGCATGTTCGACAACCCGAGACGGTTCGAGACGTACGTTGTGGACCGGTCCTGGAGCCATGTTGGGTCTGAAACTTAGAGAATCCAAATTTTCACTGATGTCTCGATCCCATTTCGTGCAGTCAGTGGATTCGTCTATCTGTTTGTTGCCGTTTCCTGTTTCCTGGATCTCCTTCCCTTTTTCAGAGGCACTAATATCCAAATTTAAGTAAAAACGGGAGCGTCTTTCGCTGTTCGTTTGGCCATCAAGTGGCTGTGTGTTCCCGCTCTGCAAAAAAGTTTCCTGCCTGGAGTTGCCCTCTCCTTCCCTTTCCTCTGGTAAGTCCCCTCGTGCCTTGTTCTTTTCTTCTTTCTCAGGGAGGAGTCCCTGGTTTTGCCCCATCGTCCCCTCCTGCTTGTTGCCAGATTGGATTTTATTGTGCGTCTGTGACTCAGATACAGCGTGGCTCGTCTGTGTATGAAGCGCTTCCCTGATTACTCTTGGCTCGCTATCTACTTCCTCCTGCTGCTGCTGCTCTCCACAGGAAACAGCTCTGACAGCCACAAAGTCCTCTCGCTTCCCCACACACACTCCCTCACCCTCTAAACCCAAAGTCCGTTTCACAGAATCCGAGTTTCCACTGCACACTGGAGCTTCACCCCACTCTGATCGGGCGCTGCCATTCGGGCACTTAGCCTGCTTGCTGTTTTCTTTCTCGGTTTCGACTTCCTGATGCTCGTAAGCCGATAGATTTTGGAGGGAGGGGTCTTCAGAAGGAGTCAACGCAACCTTTTGCAAATCGCAAACAAAGTCCCGGCTCAGGATCAGAGGAACGGACAGGTGCTGCTTCCGAGGTCCTCCCTGAAGAAACGGAGATGGAGAATAAGTGAGAATAAAGGCAGAGAATTAACAAAAACAGCAAAGGTGGAACCAATAAACAGAAATCAAGGGGAATAATAGGAGAGAAGAGGGGATGAAGATGAAGAAAAGGAGGAATTTAGACAGAAATAAAAATCTCTATGTTGTTTTGTTGATGTGAAATGGACAGAAAGAACTGAAGGAAAGCATAGAAAAAGAAAAAAGGAGAAACAGCAAAATGAAATGAGGTGGAGAGAGTAAAATGCGGCCTGATTCATAAAGTTAAAGTTATATTGTTATAAAGTTATTATAAACAAGCTCAACTAGAATCTAATGAATCTAATCTTAATATAAATTGAAAAATTCAGAAATTAAAAACTACTTTCTGGCTCCAATACATAAAATAAAACCAAATATTACTGTACATGTTTAAGTAAAGCGAGTAATTTTTAAAATGATTATTCTTTGTAAATTAATCTGTACTAAACAGGTAATTGACTGTAAAAAATAAAAATAACATCAATCTGAAAGAGAGTGTGAGAACGTAGATATGAAAATAGACACAGCGTTAAAAGTATTGCTCCGTCATCTGATTGGCTGTTTAGTTAACAAGGTCTCTGTTGTTTACAAAAAAGGTCTAAGGATGTTAATAATGCATGAAAAAGCTTACATGAACATGCAACTCATGGGGATGTCAGAGTTCACGTCCAAAAAGGAAAGAAAAGAAACAGAAAAAAAGACTGAAATATAGAGGAAGAAATATTAAAGTTTAGAACATTAACACACACACACACACACACACACACACACACACACACACACACACACACACACACAAGGTAAACAGACCTACATTTAGTCACTGATAGAAAGAGAAAAGATTGAAAGAAAGACTATAAACTTAAAATATAGAGAGTTAAAGATGCAACTTGTAACATTTGTACTGGAAAACTTCCGATTTCATGGGTACATTATCAACCAATCAGCTACAAGCAATGCTAACAGCCCCGCCCTCTGAGTGAGGAAACATTCTACACAGCTAGAGATCTGGGTGTTCTAGGTGCCAAAACTTTGCTACAGCCAGAAAGGAAAGAAAAGAAATAGGAAGAGAGAAATTTAGAAAGGTAGAGAACAAAAAATTAATAAACCTGACACACACACACACACACACACACAGAGACACAGGTTAAGAGAGTGCATCTACTTTTAGTCACTGCATCCGCCTCCTGCAGAAACACCGAGATGACTCACAGCTGCTGTTCAACTCTCCATCACAAGCCCACACACACACACCTCACACTCATTTATCACAGTTTAATCTGATTTGACTTTGTTATTAATAGGTTTTTACCTTGTTGTGGCAGTGAGAGAGGGCGTAGCGGCGTAGCTCCTCCACATCTCGCCTCAGATCCAGAGGTTCTCCTTCTGCCTCGTTCTCCACCGTCAGCGTGAAGGTGTTCAGCCTCGGGTGGTGCAGGAACGCTCGGCCTTCTGGGTAACAACGTCTGGGCACTTTTGTTTCAAGGTGCGGTGATTTCTCATGCCTAACACACACACACACACACACACACACACACACACACAGGACGCCCAGGTGATTCAGAGACACCACACCTTCAACATGTACACACCACCACCACACCTCGCTCACTCTCCCAAAACACACTCGCTGTCAGTCACAGCAGCTTAAAACACCACACACACTCGCAGCTGTGCACACCTGGAGAGCGCATAAATCATGAGGTGACTGCTCGTTCACTTAGCAATGCTCCTGTGATCCTGAAGACCTGTGTGTGTGTGTGTGTGTGTGTGTGTGTTACACAGGCATGCATCACATGTGTAAATAATGCACGTGTTTAAGTGAGAAAACCGGTTTCACTGTACAATACATGGAAATAAACACTTCTGCTGAATGAGCACAGTGTTCAGAGAAAGAAACACAGAAGTATTAAACAATAAATATATAATATAATATAATATAATATTATAATAATATAATATATATATAATATATAATAATATATAATAATATAATATATATAAAAAAATAAATAAACAATCATAAATTCTGCCAATGAAGGCCTCACCTTGATCATGTTCATTTTATTTTCTTATTACTTTAATAATTTATGATTTAATTAATTGAAAAAAAAAAATCATTATTAGCAACAGTATTATTAAAAACACATGCCATACATCCTGCCATTTAAAGCTTCATCTAGATGACATTTATTTTTATTTTATTTTCATTTTTGTAAATTCAGTCATCAGTAGCCGTCGCTAAAATAAAATCAAACACGGAAATATCTTTAGTAAATTTATGCTTTGAAAGAAGCAAGTCACATTCCTAAACATGAGCAAATGTGGATCAGCTTCCTGTTTTACACCTTTTTCAGGGAGAGCTAGAAAAGTTAGCTGTGGGCTAACTGCCAAATTAGCGCTAAATGCTAACCTTTACCCTTGGCCAAACCAAGAAAACTGCTAGCATTAGCATCGCTCTGAATCACGAAGACATTTGTAACCAACTTCCAAATTAGTCACAGCCATAGTAACTAAATCTCTTACACACACACACACACACACACGTAGGAAAGAAAACAGGCCCTATACAAGGACAGTGACTCAGACACACCTACTAAAAAAGACAGCAAAAGAACACAAAGTGTAACCGAACATATACACACAGAAAACACACACACCCCTGAAACCACACACACACACACACACACACACACACACACACACACACACACACAACCGATCATCCATGTGTTTATTCTGAAACCTCTCACGGCCACAAAGCGCCTGATCATCACACATACATGCACGCACGCGCGCACGCACACACAGACACACACACACAGACACACACACACAGACACACACACAAATCTCTTCTAAAATGAGCAGGAAGACAGAACTGACACGCTAATTGAGGGACATATTTTTAACAACAGGTGCTGATGAATAAAACACAATAGGCTGCATGTATAAGATAACACACAAACACACACACACACACACACACACACACACACACAGACAATAAACCCACTTTCTGTCCGAAATGACCGAAAAGATAAGGCTAATGGATATGCCCAAGCTAGACAACATTAGCTAAATCAGCCCATTGCTAGCAGGCTAACTGTGTGTACACAGTGTAAATATTTACATGCAGTGAAAAGCCCTGCTCATGACTCATATTAATCAAATATCAGTTTAGTTTTTGATTAATAATAAAATAAAAATATTATGGACATTACAGTATTAATAAACACAGAGCGAGCAAAATGACTCGGTGAATCAGTGACCGATACAGAATCATTCAGTTAAATGAGGCGTTAAGACTGAATCATACTCGAGAACTGCGAGAGCATGTACTATAAGAGTGTTTAGCGAGCGAGAGCGCGTACTATAGCAGTGTTTAAGGTGCGAGAGCGTGTACTACACGTAAAAGTGTTCTGCGCGCAAGAGCGTGTACTAAAAGAGTGTTTTGCGTGCGAGAGCGTGTACTAAAAGAGTGTTTTGCGCGCGAGAGCGTGTACTAAGAGTGTTTTGCGTGCGAGAGCGCGTACTATAAGAGTGTTTTGTGCGCGAGAGCGTGTACTAAAAGAGTGTTTTGCCTGCGAGAGCGTGTACTGTAAGAGTGTTTTGCGTGCGAGAGCGCGTACTATAGCAGTGTTTAAGGTGCGAGAGCGTGTACTATACGTAAAAGTGTTTTGCGCGCAAGAGCGTGTACTAAAAGAGTGTTTTGCGTGCGAGAGCGTGTACTGCAAGAGTGTTTTGCGTGCGAGAGCGTGTACTAAAAGAGTGTTTTGCGCGCGAGAGCGCGTACTGCAAGAGTGTTTTGCGCGCGAGAGCGCGTACTGCAAGAGTGTTTAGCGTGCGAGAGCGTGTACTATAAGAGTGTTTTGCGTGCGAGAGCGCATACTATAAGAGTGTTTTGCGAGCGAGAGCGCGTACTAAAAGAGTGTTTTGCGCGCGAGAGTGCGTACTGTAAGAGTGTTTAGCGTGCACTATAAGAGTGTTTTGCGTGCGAGAGCGCGTACTATAAGAGTGTTTTGCGAGCGAGAG
>JAQMYM010000002.1:24573466-24584450 GCA_030014255.1 Parauchenoglanis ngamensis | reverse complement strand
ACACACACACACACACACACACACACACACACACACACACACACACACACACACACACACACACACACACCACACATAATGGCACCCTTCCCCCTGCCAGGTGGTTCAGATTCAGGAATCTGGCAACATTCTGGTCAATCTAAATCACTGCATGCTCAGAACAAATATAAACTGAGTATAATTACCAGTGGACATCTCATACTACACCACAGTGCTGCTGAATTCTGGATTCTGATTGGTCAGAAGGTGTTGGTTAATTTTCTATAACAGCAGCTCTGACTGTACTGCAGGTTCATATTTATGCGCTTATTTTAACGTTATCGCTTCTATAGTAACAGCTCATTCACAGGGACGTGTACAGCAGACACTCCACTGATCATACATAGATTACAAAATGTGTGTAATGTAACGATTCACCCAATTCACAATTCGATTCACATTATTGGATGTTCAATTGTACTATCATAAATTGCATCGCAATTAACGATTCATGATGTATCGTTACATGTGTAGTGTGAAATCATTGATATTGTGAGTTTTTCTGTAAGGGGCCATTATGTTTTAGCACTTATGGAAGGAGTCTCCAGTGACAGCACTTTGTAGCAGTCAGAGGTAAAGCTGTGGGACAGAAGAGTTACTTAGGGTCATGCTGTTATTAGACATCAGATCATTATTGTTCTTTTCCTATAACAGTATGTCCTGAGGTGTTCTGTTTTTTCCTTAAGATAGGAAAGAGCTAATCAATGCCTTTAATTGATATTTATTGAAATTAAAATCTAAAACCTGAATGCTAAGTGGTGATTTGTTCTCTAACAGGTTTAAGATGTCATCCCGGAGCAATGTGGACAGTCTGAGGTAGTGAAACGTGGAGTTAGCAAACTTTTCATACCTTTCAAACTTCCTCACCATTGGAAAACACACAACTGGTGTCCTGACAATCAGGTGTGTCCAGGATTGAGCTTGCTTTGCTCTGATTTTTTTTAAAACAATGGCTGACCCTTATCAAAACAGCTATCACCACGGTGACGGTTACCAGGCTGAATACCAGGAGGATGAAGACGCGGCAAGCGATGTCACTGAGGGCCACGATGAGGATGATCAGATGTACGAAGGCGAGTACCAGGGCATCCCGCACCCGGATGAGGTCAAATCAGCTAGGTCAAAGGTCAAAGTTCGTGCTGATCAGGATGAAGACGACGGACTGGCAGAGCAGTATGAGGAGATCATAGAGGACTGTGGACACGGACGCTTCCAATGGAGTCTGTTTATAGTGCTCGGCTTAGCGCTGATGGCCGACAGCGTCGAGTGTTTCGTCGTGGCGTTGGCGCTTCCCAGTGCCGAAAAGGACATGTGCATGTCAAATGCAGAGAAAGGCATGCTGGGTAAGTCATGCATTAATGTCTTAAGAATTAGCTTCTTACTATTTGGTAGCTTTTAAGGTGCAAAAGAAAGAAACATGTTTGTCTTTTCAGTTGAAAGATTTATTTTTCCATACATTTTATTCTGGCTAGATTGATGTGGGCGGGGCTATATTGTATGTATGAAATATAACCACTTGTGCAAATCAGAATTAGCAGTGAATTACATCTTGCAAATGAAAATGTACTGAATAAAGAAAAATCTACCTAAAATTTTCATTATGAGATTATTAACAATGGCTATTCATAGGATGTTTTTGTTTTGTTTTAATCATTTAAATTTACTACAAAAATGCAATTATCTGTCCAAGATTGTAGCACAAATAATGTATCTAATAGAATTTATCGTAATTTTAAGATGAGAATTATTAATTCAATTTTCCTATTTTCAAGTTTTTTTTATTTTTTTGCACTGTGCTTTATAGCAGCTAGGGAAGTTGACACTGACATGACTTCCTCTCTCACTCAGGATTCAGCTAGCATGTTTTAGCAATTTGTATACATCATTTTTAGCTCAGTAATTTACGTGGATTCATGGTAACTACTTCTGCCTTGTAATTTTTTTCAAGTAGTGAAAAATTAAACCTATCAAGCAGAAAAGCACAGGAAAATATCTAGCTGGCTAGCTCATTAGTCTTAGACTTTAGCTGGCTTATTCTTGCTGCCCACATTTCCAAGTTGCCTAGAAACAGTCTATAATTCTCCTTCCAGTGTCAAAAGCACTGTAATTTCATTAATCACTGATGCTAACTTTAATTTAAATGTCATTTCGGCTCTTCTGAGTCTATTATGGTAAATTTACCAATATATGTGAGTTAAATGTTGATGTTCTGGAAAGTTCTATATCATTTTCACTATCACTGTGTCTTTACAATGTGTATAATAAACTAAGTAATGACATGCTAGTTAGCTAATTCATTTGTCACAGTGATTATCTGGCTTATCTATGTGATGCATTTGAACAGACTAAAATCAATAGCGGTCAATGCTAGTAGTTAAGGTGTCATTTTGGTTGTTTGAAGTCTTTTCTTAATAATTTACGAACACGTCTGAGGTAAATGTTCATGTTCTGGATAGTTCTATACCATTTTCTCTATCACTACTACCTTCCAACTACAAAAGCAAAAATGGCACATCTGAGGTAAATGTTGACATTCTGGCTAGTTTTCACTTTCAGTGCATTTTAGCAATATCTCTATTAGGAATTTGCCAGTAACATGCTAACTGACTAATTCCTAGCTTACGATTTCTGTACATCTTGCATGTTGTGTAGTGCTTTTTCTACCAATATCAAAAGCACAACATTACAAGTTCCATTTTAACAAACTAATATTCATTTAGCAGTCCATGCAAAGTGTAATTAGAGTGCTGGTTGTTCAGAGTCTTATTAATTTGTCAACACATCTGAGGTAAAAGCTGATGTTCAAGATCATTCTGGTTAGTTTCCATCGTCACTGCACCTATTCACTGTGTGTATAAGGAACTTAGTGGTGAATTGCTAGCTAACTAGCTTACTTATGCTTGCCATCCATACTTTCTAGTTGACTAACAACAGTGTATAGTGAGTTCAGGATATTCAGATATATTCATGAACAAGTTTTTATTGGTTTATTAGTTTGATAGCTAAATCCAAACACTGACTCTTTCACATCTGGAACCTTCTAGACTTTACAGCAGTGTCCATTTCCATAATTACCCCATAACCCTGAATGAATTTTTGAATTGGGATTGGGCTGAAACACTTGGCAGGCATTCGATAATAGCCAGAAGCTACTTAAGCAAAGCATAAATAAGGAACGGTTGTCAAGTTAGCTAATGGCACTGAGATTAATCAGGCTGTGCTGCATACTTGACTTTATATAAAGAAATGTTTTGCCGAGTGGAGAAATAAAATTTTTACTGAATTTTACATTTTGATACCTAACACAACAGCTTGGTGGAGAAAGTAAAGATATTACTCAGAGGAGTTTGGTACAAAATAGGAATAATACGATGACAAAACACGATGAGGCATGCTGTTTCAGTATCTTATTCTTCTTACTAACAGCAATTTGCCAATAATTACAATTGTTAGAACATTTAACGTTTTGAAACAGTACCAAAACAAGTTAATTCCTATTGTCACTTATGTTGTAGCAGCTATAAAGAGTTGTTCCCTCACCAGGCTCGCAGCTTGGCATGTTACTGAGTGTGCGTACGTGTGCGTGCGTTTGCGTGAGCGTGTGTGTGTAAACAGCTTAGTCAGTGAAGCCTTCTGCAAATCAATATACTTCCATCTGACCTTGAATCTTGAATCTGATACACATCCCTGTATTCTCTACTCTTTTCCTCTCCTTCTCTTTACCTATTTATTTTTTTGTGCTTCTCCATTTCTCTTGGTCTTTCTTTCTCTCTTTCACTTCATCAGTCTCCTTTTTCCTTCTTTCTCTTACTGAATCATTCCTTTAATCACTCACTCTTACTTTTCCAACCTCTCTCCCTCCCTCTAGTCTGCTTTTCTCTCTTTCTTTCAGACCATCCATCCATCCTATGTCCATTTTTCATACCTCTCATGTATCTTTTTCTGTAATTCGTTCTATCACCCATTCTCTCTTTTCTGTTTTCTTTTCCCAATTCTGTTACTTTCTTTCTTCCACCATCCGACCCTCCCACCTTTTATTCATCTTGATGTCATGACCTGGCAGGAGGGATTAAGAGCAACTGATGAGAGAGAGCGAGAGAGAGAATACAGATGGACATGCTGAGACGGAGAAAGAAAAAATCAGCCTCCTCCTCCCTGTTGGAGAATCTCTCTCTCTCTCTCTCTCTCTCTGCTGCATTAGGATTAATAGTCCCTCACCTTGTTCAGGTTTGTCATTAATCAAAACAACTGATATAAGCATCTATCTATCTAGGTATTTATCTATCTATCTATCTATCTATCTATTTATCTGTCTATGAATTAAAAAGACATTTCAAATAGTAAAAGTTAAGTAGCAGTTTTTCATAATGGTAATTAAACTGGAAAAAAAAATTTTCAGAAAGTGTTAATCTGTGATTGTCATAATAAATTAATTCCTCTAAACTCCTGTGAAACAGATGGTGCTTCATACTTACTGCTGTTCCAGGTTGAGTCGAAGCGATGGAACAGGAACATGGCGAACCTGCGACAGTGTGTTTCGAGCTGTTACATTTCATCATGACAGGAACACAAAGAACTTAATCTGACTTGTGGATAAAAACTTCATTTTCTCTCATTTTAAGGAGGAGCATGTCTTTACAGAGACAGTTTAGGATACAGTATGACTTCCTGTGATCTAGAAACATGAGCTAAGCTACACTACAGTGTTATTCATGGGGATGGCAATCTTGGTCAGTTTGGTATGACTCCGCCCCCTCACCCCCAAGGCCCCGCCTTCCACAGTTTAACAGCAGAAATGGATCTGGAATGATGAAGATGATGATAAACTTCTATATTGAATGAAAATGTATAAATATGCTATACACCATCTCTAGTATTTTATAAAAGAATATAATATTGAAGGTTTGAAACTTTTGATTGTGTAACAAGGACACTGTGTGTGTTATTTTCTAAACAAACTATTTCTATAAGACAGAGAGAGTGTTTATTCTTTGCCTGGTATGATGTATGATCTTGTTAAAGGAATATCATTTCATAAAGAATTATATGTATATATTTATCTTTGGTTGCTTTGAATTAAATAAGGAAACTGTGCCTCCTAGTGGTGATATAAAGTCATTTCATCCAGTAATCACTATTCAATCCAACTGTAAATTAGCTATTTATCATTTAATATAAAATCTGCTTAAGATTTACAAACAGTAGTTACTTTGATATAAGAAACAGTTTCATTCTGACATGTTCCTCTCAGATCTCACCATTATCCTCCTCCCTCAGGTCTGATCGTTTTCCTGGGAATGATGTTCGGAGCGTTCATTTGGGGAGGAATGGCCGATAAAGTGGGAAGACGGAAATGTCTGATCATCGCTCTGACCATCAACTGCATCGCTGCCTTCCTCTCATCCTTTGCTCAGGGTTACGGGCTCTTCATCTTCTTCAGACTCATCTCTGGCTTCGGGTGAGTGAGAGAGAGAGAGAGAGAGAGTGAGATGGGCCAATATCCTTTTTTACAGGATAAAGAGAACCGAGAGAGAAAGAGGATTTGACATTAAATAGCAAGTTTATGAATGATTATAAACACAAGGAGCAGTGAAGTGATAAAACTGTGTGTGTGTGTGTCTGTGTCTGTGTCTGTGTGTGTGTGCTGCAGGATCGGCGGCTCCGTCCCCATTGTGTACTCATATTTCTCAGAGTTTCTGCAGATGGATAAGAGAGGAGAGCACCTCAGCTGGCTCTGTATGTTCTGGATGATAGGTGGAATTTATGCTTCATTCACTGCCTGGGGCATCATTCCACACTACGGTACAGTTATTACGCATTAATAATGCTCTATAACACACTAATAACTGTCTACAACACATCATCCCTTAGTATTGTACAGTTATTACGCATTAATAATGCTCTATAGCACATTAATAACTGTCTATAATTCATCATCCCTCACTACGGTCTAATTATTATGCATTAATAATGCTCTATAACACATTAATAACTGTCTGTAAGGCATCACCCCTCGCTACGGTACAGTTATTACTCATTAATAATGCTCCATGACACATTAATAACTGTCTGTAAGCCATCATCCCTCGCTACGGTACAGTTATTACTCATTAATAATGCTCTATAACACAATAATAACTGTCTATAACACATCATCCTCACTACGGTATTTATTACACATTAATTACACCTGTATACCAAATCATACCTGACTATAGTACACTTATTACACATTAATAATGTTCTATAACATATTAATAACTCTCTATAACACAACATTCCTCACAATACTACTGATATTACACATTATTAGTGTCTCTTTCCCACATCATCCCTCACTATAGTACACTTATGATACATTAATAATGCTCTATAACACACCATCCTCACTATGGTACAGTTGTTACATCGTCCCTCACTATAGTACACCTTTAACACATTACTAACACTCTGTAACACATTGGTAATGCTCTATAACACATCATCCATCATTATGGTATAGTTATCACGTGTGAGTGTGTGGTGTTTGTATTTTCAGGATGGGGTTTCAGTATGGGTTCGGAGTATCAGTTCCACAGTTGGCGTGTGTTCGTGCTGGTGTGTGCGCTGCCGGCCATTGCCGCTCTTATCGGCCTCACGTTCATGCCTGAGAGTCCACGTTTCCTGCTGGAGGTACAGGGTCAAAGGTCAAAACTTATGTACTGAGATTCAGCCTTATATACTCAGGACACGTCGCAGCAGAGGTGTTTAGCAGAGTTTTCCTTCTCTGCATGAGGCAGGTGGCACCAGGTTACATGGTTACCGGTGGCAGGCACAGCCTGACCTGAGACACGTTTATACATAAACATAAACATATAAACAAACATAGATATTAACATTTAGATTAGAAGTATTAAACAAAAATGAAACAATAACCATGTTTAAAGAATTGTTTTCTTTCTCTCACATTGTCCTATTTTTGTTCTTTTATTCTTTCTTTTGTTCTTTTTATCCTCATTTTCTGCATTCGTGTTGCTCTAAATCATATCATTATTTAAAGCCACAGTAATAAAGTCATTCAGTAATTATTTTGGTTGATTGCAGCACGCTAAACACGACGAGGCCTGGATGATCCTGAAGCACGTTCACGACACTAACTGGAGAGCGAAAGGAGAACCGGAGCGAGTCTTCACTGTGAGTGATGTTCTAACAGCAGAGACCACAGAGAGGGTTTTACAGCTCTATTTACAGATTTTATTACTTGACATTTTAATCAAAATAAAGACCGGAGTTTCTGTTTACTGCACAGGTTTCTCAGATCAAGACCCCGAAGACGCAGGAGGATGAGTTTTTTGAGATTCAGACCTCCACAGGAACGCCTTTCCAGAGATGGGCGGTCCGCACCGTGACTCTAATCAAACTGGTAAACTAATCACCAGTCTTTATTACTTACACTGCTGTGTATTTTATATACAAGACATTTAATGCTATTTTTCCATCTACAGGTGTTGAAGAACGTTGCGTCGCTTTTAGCTCATGAGCTGAGACTCGCTACTCTGCTCATGGCTGTTATTTGGTTTACAATGGCTTTCAGGTAAACGATGGTTTGAAGAGGTCTTTATGCACAGACTTCATTTACTTGAGAGTCAGTAAAAATACCTACCAATTAACATGCTACAAAATTTTTTAAAAATGTATCAATGTGATGTACATGCCGATATTTAAATAGTATAAAATACATAATAATGATCAAATAAATACTAATTATCACAAGTTATCACAAAGAGATAAACACCAATTGGCATAATGTTTGGTAAATAAATACCAGTTAGCAAAAAGCCACAACAATTAGCTTGACATTTCAGTAGAAACATTCCAGTTATCATAAGATCTCAGTAAATACATAGTGCAGCATAGCACGATGTCAATGAAATACATAATAATAAGAATAATATAGCAATAAAATGCATAACATTTAGCATAATATCACAAACAGTGATTAGCATCAATGATTTAAACACAATTCTTGTAGTCTATAAGCCAGCATTCCACAACTCACAAAATTATTTTTTTGTAGCCACAGCTATTACAGATGCTAATGCGCAATAAAATTGCATTTTAGTTACTACGGATTATCCGTATGGTTCCCGGACATGATCAAGCATCTCCAGCACGAAGAGTACAAGTCCAAGGTGAAGCATTTCCCCAGAGAGAGAATCGAAAACGTGAACTTCAACTTCTCCCTGGAGAATCAAATCCACCGCGACGGAAAATACATCAACGACAAGTGTGTAGTATGAACGTAACCAGATATGAACGCGTTATTCAGAATGAACAGTATAAGCATGGTGTGTGTGTGTATGTGTGCATTAGCATTAACACGATCATTAGCATTATTGCTAACATTCATATTAACATAATCGTTAATGTGATCGTGAACATTAATATTAATATGAACTTGAAAATTAACACAAAAAAGTGAACTTGTACAACATGACTGTTAACATAATCATAAACATTATTATTAATATAACTGTTAACATGACAGTTCATGTGATCATCAACTGCTTCCGGTTTAGGCCATGACTATTTCTTCTTTAAATCCGAATACAGACACAGATAGTGGCGCTGTGTTACATCTGTAGTGTGTAAGTGTGTCATTGCATCATGGTCTCTTGCCAGGTTTACTGGCATCAAGATGAAGTCGGTAAAGTTTGAGGACTCGCTGTTTGAGGGCTGTTATTTTGAGGACATCAGGTCTACGGACACCTATTTTGAAAACTGCACCTTTAGATCCACCACCTTCTACAAAACCAGTGAGTGCTAATTAAGTTTACTAACTAAGTGTGAAGAGCCCTGGATTAAATTTACAGCCCTGTGTGATCTTCTGATCTCGGACATGTAGCTGAAACGTTTGTGTATTACTTCCTCAGATTTGTACAAGGCGAACTTCATTGACTGTACGATGGACAACACCACCTTCCTCCACCCTAAAGCAGGCTGCCATCTAAACATCGAGGAGGAGAACGATGTCCTCATTTACTTGGTCAGCTTTTTGGGAAGTCTAGCTGTGCTTCCTGGGAATATCATATCAGCACTTTTCATGGATAAAATCGGGAGAATTAAAATGATCGGTGAGTTGAAGTAAAATATCACATTTATAGGAAATAATGCAGTTTTCTGTGTATCACAGAATCTTGTGCATACAGCTTGTCATTTTCAAAGTGTGTTTCTCTCACTGTTGAGTTCTGGGATGTGATTGGTCAGACGGTGCTGATTAGTTTTCTGTAACATCGGCTCTGGGCGTTTTCTGCGTGCAGGAGGCTCCATGCTCATCTCCGCCGGTTGCACCGTCTTCCTCTTTCTGAGTTTCAGTCAGGCGGCCATCATCGCCTTGCAGTGTCTGTTCTGTGGCGTCAGCGTAGCGGCGTGGAACGGCATCGAGGTCATCACTGTGGAGATTTACCCCACCTCTAAAAGGTATAGTTTATGGAATGAAAGTCAAAACCCTTTTCCATGCTTCTGCACTCTATCAACACAGCATAACAAGTTAGCATAACAATTAGGTAAATAATACAAATTAGCGAAGCAAGTCAACCAAATGCATGTGTTTTTAGGTTCTTTATTTCGAACAGATTTAAAGAAGTATCCTGCAGCTCCTTCCCTGGCAGGACATTCTGTATTCTGCATTAATTAGGGCAACCTTGGCTTTGAGAAAAAGTGGGTTTATACTTCACTCATGACATTATGTGTGTGTGGGTGCAGAAGCAGTGGCAGTGTGAGAGGCATTGTTCACATACTCGCTTGTGTGTCTGGAAGAGTAGAACCAGCATTCCTGGTCAATGATCACCAGAAGTTTCCAAATCAAACAGTGAAAATTTTGGCGAAATGAAAAAGACTGACAAGCTTCATTTCTCCAAAACGTCCCACTGTCGTTGTGACTGTTGTTATGAGCTGTGTCTCAAATTGAAAACCCTGACTTTACATTCAAAAATATTTCCTAATCTCGAAAATCCAGAAGACTGTCACGCAACACCGAGCTCTTGATAGGTTTAAAGTCATGAGAGGTTTTTAGAATTCAAATACTAACTATAATAGGAAAAGCAGTTAGTGTTAGTGCTCAGTAGCTGTGTAGAATCGTACATATGAATGTGATTTGTGACACAATGCTAGTTTGTTGCTTCAGCCGTGGACACAGTGCCACGTGCTGCTATACTGCCTTCACTATTTACGTTGGTGTTTTACCACAGAGCATTAATTCCTGAGGACGAACATAAAAGGCTACATTCTGTTCAAAGCAAAAGCACAACCGAGACTTTATTTGATTAGTTATTAAACATTTTACTTGGCTAATATTTTATTATAGGAACACAGACATTATTTAATGAATCCATTAAACACTCTGTTTCCCCCCTTGCCTTGTCCTTACAGAGCCACAGCATTTGGTGTCCTAAATGCAGTGTGTAAGCTGGCGGCCATCTTGGGTAGTTCCATCTTTGCTTCATTTGTGGGCGTCACTAAAGTCATTCCCATCCTCCTGTCCTGTGCTGCACTGGTGTGTGGAGGACTGCTAGCTCTCAAACTGCCCGAAACCAGAGAGAAAGTTCTGCTGTGATGGGAAAATACACACTCACGCACACACACACACTCACACACACACACACACACACACACACAGCCACGAGGTTGGTAGAAAATCCCTATCTGAAACACTAGTCGGTGCGCTGACTAGAAATTGAATTTGACAAACACAATATCCGATTTAATTATTTATAAACTCACAAAAAAAATCCAGAGACCAAAAACGCATGTTTACGGCTTTACTCCTGGTGTCCCAGATCATCTCTGTAGATTTTATCAAAATGCAAATAATCAGTAAAAAACATCAACAGGTTAAATAACATCACCTCTTGACTAATTATTTACGTGAACGCTATTTTACTTCAGCTTGTCACACTCAGACTCG
>JAQMYM010000002.1:24560438-24573366 GCA_030014255.1 Parauchenoglanis ngamensis | reverse complement strand
TAAAAACATCAAAACATTATTCGATGAAGAGGAACAGTAACAAACCAAGTGCTGAAAATTTTGGCACCAAAAAGTTTATAGGACTTCAGACAGGAACTCAAGGGGCGGGGCTAATTGTGCTGTGTGTTCTGATTGGTTACACCACATAACCTCAGTAATAGGCCTTTTTATTATTATTATTATTATTATTATTATTATTATTATTATTATTATTGTGTCTCTCCTTGCATTTTTTTTCCTTCATATAATAAACAAGACTTCAATTTACTTCTATATCAATATTTATAAATGTTTTAAAAATGTGTACCATATTACATTTCTGTTATTCTTATAATCATCTGGAAAACTCATGCTGATGCAGTACAAATGAACAATAATATTTTAAAGGAAGTCATTTTGGTTTCAGCATCATTTTATCTCATGGTTATCAGTGAGCTCATTAACTAAACGACCAATCAGAGGGAGTAACAGAGTGAATCTGAGCCCTTCTGTCATGTTGGACTTAACGCCAGCTTTGCCGTGTCATAATCAGGATTCAGTCACTTTTACTGTCGTCATGGTAACTGTTTAAGTGGTCTCTCAAACTGAAGCAGAACCATGTGTTCTGCTGGGTTCTGTAAGTTAATGGCACATGGAGAAAAATACACTGATCCCCAAAACACGCCAAAGACTAGAAATTACAACATACGAATATAAACGATTATAAAAACAGAACAATAACATCACCCCCACCTTCACTCACACCTGCTGTAGACGTGAAGCCTCTTGGGCCAATTATAAAAATATAGATTTCAGGAATTTCAGAAAACACTTTACTTTTTACTTATTCTACATGCACTATCCTGATTATTTCATCTTTTGTGAGCTTTATTTAAGATCTTGATGTTCTTTTGATTTCCTGAAGTTTAAGACCATGTTTGTTAGATTTGAAGAAGAGGAGTGTAAGCTTTGTGCTGTTTGTCTTTTCTGTACTCAATGTTTTCATCCCTCTGTAATCTTGTGTTCACACCGGTGGCAACATAACAAGACTAGCGATCTGCTGCAACAGAAGGCGGAGCAACTGTCTGCCATGCAAAAAGTGGGCGGGGCGAGTAGAATGTAACTGAGCAGGAGTGACGGCCGGGGATACTCTTCTCTTTACCCCACTGCTATGAAACGTTCCCCATTTGTTTTGGTTCCACATATTCATTCCTCAACACAGCTCCTGAGCCTGTTGCCGAGACTCGCTCTGTTGCTACGAGCGTTTCTGATTTATGTAAAACAGAACAGTGTCAGTGCTTTTGATGTAAATAGACGGCAGTGGGGAGGGACTGTACGGATGTGATTTCTACGCAAGTAATTCCCTTCACATATATATTTTTATATATGCTATGTAGTAAGCTATGTCGTTTGTGCGCTTATATTGCACTATCCAAGCACTAAGAGTAAAACCATGGCAACTGCTAATAGTGACCAGCACAGAAGATTTGAGCAACATGAGGATGAAAAATGGCTGCCGGTGTGAACACAGCGTAAAGCTTGACCCTCATCACAAAACCTCCAAAGATATACATACGAGTGTTAAAATCATAACTGCTGGGCTGGATTTGGTTAGAATGCTCGTTGTTAAGTGTGCTAACCGTGAGCTGCATGCTTGCTGCCGCCGTCTGTGTCTGTTTTTCAGTGTCGTCAAACAAAGCGAGCGGCGCGAATGGCTTCATGTGTTTCGTGTCACTGTAAATAAAAATTGACTGGATATACAACACTGTTCAGAGAGTGTGTGAACGCTTGGACGTCTCGTAATAGTAGGTCTAATCAAGTTTAGACCCAAAATTAAATGTAGTTTGCATGATGCTAATCTGAAGGCTATAAGCTTCCATTACTTGCTACATTAGCATTAGCTCCAGAAGCTACTAAAGAAACAAACTTCACACACCAAACACATCTCAACTGATTACTGGTACATTTGTAATAAGAAAGGTGCTTATTTAAGTTTTAAGCAGATTTGCTGCTATGAGACATCAAATGCTATAAAATTATTGTTTAGGTCACGCTGATATTCCTAAACTGGTCACTGTTTTTTATTTACAACCAATTCTGCGTTGTACCCTTTTCCTACAACTCTTAAAAGAACAGTTAGGACAGAAATGCTAATGCTATGCTAGTGCTATGCTAATACTAACAGTGACTGAACGTGAACAGACTTAGCATGTTTGTTTGATGCTAAACAATAAACCCTTTCATGTCAACATTTACAAAAAGGCACTTTTGCTCTGTAGTGCATTTAATCCATTGTTCTGGATGGGTTTTTACATTTACTTCATTTGGCAGACACTCTTATCCAGAGCAACTTACATATATCTCTGTTACACCGCTTAGCAGTTGAGGGTTAGGGGCCTTGCTTTAGGACCCATCAGTGATAGCTTGGCATTGCTGGGATTTGAACTCACAACCTTCCGAGCACGAATCCAACATCTTAACCATTGCGCTACCACCTTTCTGCTACACTATTAGCTCTCTTAGCAAAATGCTAGCAAATATGCAACCTGCCACATGCAAACACATCACCATGGTGTTCATTTAAAGTTTGGAGTGTTTATACAGCTTTATTCGCAGTGTGTGAAGGGTGTGTTTAGTGCTTCTGTGTCCTCTGTATTTCAGGCTATATTTATGTAGAGTGCTAATCTCATATGCTAATCGCTAATTAGCATGATTAGCTGTACTACAATATATCAGCACGCACCACAGTTTTGAAGGCAGCACTAATTTGCTATATAAAACGTGTCATAATTTATAATCTGACTCGGAAACTTGAACATTAAAACAAAATACACAGTTTATAAATCAGAATTTCAATCTCAAATCCATCTCTTCAGCACTGTGTTCAATAATCACTAAAATGTTTATTTAATAGCTATAGCATAAATAAATAAATAAACAGTGATTTGGATTTGGATAAATCTGTTGTAAGGAAACTGGTGTGTGAATAATAATGTGTTTTATAATGTGTGAATAACATGTGTTTTGTTATTTTGTGTCCGTGTCACTGTGTAAAGAAAAGCCATAACTAGCTGCTTGTCTTTATTTTCTTTTGTTTTCACGTCTGACTGATGGAGTCATTATTTGAATGTCTTGTCTGTTTTATTTTATTTTATTTCATGAGTATAAAATGAAATAAATGTATCCATATGCACTAAGGTGTGTGGGATTGGCTCATACGCAGATAGATTACAGACACACGTCGTGGGTGTATAGGCACGAGTATTAGTTAGTTTAAGTCAGCTCTCAGTGCGTGAGTCGACTCCATAAGAGTTGATTCTTTTGGCTTTCAAATGACTCCCTGCCATTTTTTATGTAAGTCATAAATAAATTATGTCATATAAAAAGTCATATAAAGAAATTTTGCAATAGATTCAGTATAGAGAGATTATTTAGTTAACTGTATCACTTCCTGTTACTTCATGATTATAACTAAACACGATGTTCTGGATGGTGGTCGTGTGTTGTAGGACGCTGCTCTCCTCCTGATGTGTTCATCCAGTGCTTAGATGTCTGCTGGCTTGTTTTTGGATTCACACTCATGGTGTTAAATACTACACGTGAGACAGAAAAGAAAAAAACATCAGTTCCCATGGGAATGAGCTACGCTAGAAAAAAAGGATTTATTCCACTATCCTTAAAAAAACTAACACAGCTCTAAATATCTGCTACAAGACTGAATGTTAACATGAAGTCAATTTACTGTGTCATATTTAAGAAGTGTCAGGTTTATGAACACAAACTTCAGAAAATCATGAAACCAACAGGTAATTCACTGGTCTTTTAACCCAAAAGATTTAACACAATAAAATCAGTTCAATTAGAGTCAGAGCAGAAGAATGGAAGGATCAGAATCGGTTTTATAGGCAGAGTAGAGTCACACTTCCAATGAATGTTGTGCCAAGATCAATACAGAGAAGGCAATAAACATTAAATAAAGGTTCACTTTTAACAAAGGATATCAAACATTCAGTATTGTGATATTTTAATATCATTTACAACATTTTTTTTCAGTTTCAGCTTTAGTATAGCTGCTGAGGTTTGTGTACACATAATTCATTTGAGTGACAAAACCGAACATCTGGGAAAATGTTTAAAAATGCATTTCAGTCAGTTTGAGTAAAAGATATTCAAATAAAAATAAAGCAAAGTGTAAAACCCTGCAATAAACCACAATGACTTTAAAAATTCAACTTTTCCAATAGTTGTAGAAAATACTCCCTGTGTTCAGACCCCGGGGCAGTTTAACACTTAAAGGTGTCAGATAATAAACTGCAGAGTGCTAAAGACGAGTGAGAAGCAGTTCACGTAGCTGAAGTCATGAACTCTTGACCTCTCGGTCTGAAAATAAACACTAATACATTATTTTTTTAAAATAAGTTATTCATCTTTTTCTCTAAAGCTGAGACCGACATTAAAGTCATGTGGCAATGTATTTAAAATAATAACAATAAAACTGAATTTTATACGGTCTGAATTTAGTATCAGAATAATCTTAATCCGAGCTGATGAATCTTCCTCACTCTTGTTGCGGATCTGGCAATGTGATGACGTCTTCTCATCGTGCTTAATAAACTTCATTATCTCATCCACAAGTTCAGTGTGAAATTCCATCGCAGTGAAAAGGTCTCGGCCGTGATCCGGCCTACATGAGGTGGCACTTAACGCCTCTGTGAGTGGGGGCGTGGCCTGAAGCAAAATCAGAAATCACATGACAAATATGTATTTTTAATGTGAAGTTTGTTTCTTTAATTTTGCAATTACCATGTTAAGTTTGAAGGTTCATTCGAACCCATAGATACAGTCATCAAATAACACAGAGATAGTAAACTCACTCTTAATCATAACCATAGAAAATAATCGTAACCTCATCTGCAACCAATCACACACACTTACGCAACCTCTAACAGTTTATAATCATTTAAAATAACAAATTATAACTAAAAACATTCAACAGCAATAACTAATACCTCTAATTTTATACCTCAATCATGAGGACTTTCGGAAACTTATCCGGATAGTCTGACAATACATAAGAGCTCATCACCCTAAGAACACAGGACTAACAACAGAAAACACCCAAGGTCTACCTAGAACAACAGAACAGCATCTAGTTTCGAAACTATAATCAAACCAACTACTCCAAAACTCATAACTGAATTAATGGTGTATGGCAACACTCGCAATTTTTATACAATATCTTACAAACTCTAGAAACCCATTACAAAGTATCAATTAAAAATATAGAAAACAGCAACTGAGGGCATACAGGCGCAAGCTCAGTCCTCTCTTGTACTCCTTGTTCACTCACAACTGGACTGTTAAATACAACTCTAACATCATCATTAAGTTTGCTGACAACACCAACGTGGGTCTCATTACGGACAATTATGAGACAGCGTACAGAGAGGAAGTGAAGGCATAGAGCAGCTGATGCCAGGATAATAACCTTTTTCTCAACATCAGTAAAACTTAGGAGATGATGGATGACGTAAGGGGAACACACCGGCCCATCTACATCAGTGATGCTGAGGTCAAAAGGGTCAGAAACATCAAGTTCCTGGGAGTGAACATCTCAGAGGACCTCTCCTGGACATCGCATACCGACACTGAGGTCAGGGGAGCTCACCAGCGGCTCTAATTCCTGAGGAGGCTGAAGAAGTTTGGCATGAACGCCAACATCATCTCAAACGTCTACAGGTGCACGATAGAGAGCTTGCTGATGGGCTGCATTACAGTATGGTCTGCCTACAGTCGGAAATCACTACAGAGAGTAGTGGAGGCAGCACAGCACCTCACTGGCAAGAGCCTCCCTGCCATTCAGGACATCTACCTCCAACGGAGACTGCAGAAGGCACACAGCCTCATTAAGGACCACAGCCATCCTGCACACCAACTGTTCTCTTTGTTACCATCAGGAAGGCAATACAGGAAGGTATGGCTGCATAGACTTAAGAACAGCTTTTATTATCAGGCCATCAGACTCCTTAACTCCAGCAGCTACAAATCCCACAGTTTACCAACATACCACAAAACTCTGCTTTCTCTGTCTGCAATGTCAACTGTGTAACCACTAACTTGTACTAATACTTAATTCCTCTCTTTCCCCAAAGTGCAATTAGTGGTATTAAACATGTCATTTTCTCTAATGTGCAATACTGGTGCTTGCACTACACCCACCCCCACCCTTACATCCCTTATTTATTACTTTTTAATCTTACTCCTTTTCTTATCTTCTTATAAGTTGGTTTTTTTTTCAAACTGTGTAAGGCTCCATTGCTGAGACTTGTTTCTTGCTTCTAGTCTCTAGTCTAACACATTTCATGGTACTGTTGACCCTGTGTTTACATTCATATGACAAATAAAACTGAACTGAACTGAACTCGACGAAATCCTGGGGACAAAATGGATGAAAGCCTGGAAAGATGCAGTAAGATGCTCTAAAAGAAATCTAAAAAGAATACAGGAAGACACAGTCAACAGTGTAGTGGAAAAGGTTAAACACATTCTGGAACCAGACAACCTAACTGTAAGTGAGCCCCGAGCCGACCCGATACCAGAACCCAAAGCTTATCGTCCCCTTGGAGAAAACCCTGACGTCGGGTCAGTCTACAGCCTAGATCTATATGAGAACCCAATCCAATCCAAACTCTAACATATACCTAACAGGACAGATCAACCAGATCAACCAGGACAGATTCTGGTACTCCAGAAATGACCTCCCAAGCTGAATTGTAACTCTTAAACAATTCCCAAATCCTGATAAAGTCTGGACCAAGTATCATCACCAAAACCTGAGCCAAGAATCACAGCTTAGCCTAAGACAATTCCCATTAGCTCAGCCACAACTAGATTGGTAGAAATTCCAAAAAGATCCACCTTCAATAAGCCACAGAGAAAATAAAAATCAGGGTGGAGTTTTGGCAACCACAACCTCCACAAGAAACTACCAACACAGACCTCAAAGCTAAACAATATAACCACTCCAAGAAACAACCCCAACCCAAAAACCCAACCAATTAGTTGTTTTCAAAGTAGACCACAAACACAGCCAGGAACATCAAAAATGGAGCCCCATCATGAAATGCAACAGATAATGTAAATGGAATGACAACATGAAATTGGGCCCCACCCCAAATAGGACCAAAAACCCTCATGGAAAAAATACCATTAGTAGAAATATCAAAATATCAATATACCTAAACCCAATATCACAGAAGCAGGAAGTCTAGTGATCAAAAGTCTAAGAAGGAACACAAACATAACTATCAAATCAGCAGACAAATGAAGTGTGGTAATCATAGATAGATCACAATATGTAGGGATGTAGGGGAAGCTCTCAGACAACTAATCAATACAATATATTACAAAAAATTGGACTACCCAATATACATGGAATCAGCTTCTTTTTTTGCAGAAAAAAAATAAATACACTGGTCAAACAGAGATTCTTGCAAAAAAATTTAAAAGAAGAAAATCCATTATGAACAAGGAAATTCTACCAATTGCCAGAAATACACAAGCCACAAGATAGTTGGCCCACACCCACAATGCCACCAGGGACACCACTCAGATCTGTCTGCACCAGTGAATCTCACAGAATTGTCGAATACTTCATCCTTAAACCATGCCAAGATTCACCCAAGCTATAACCAGGGCATAAAAGCCTTCATCAGAAGGCCAAAGAAGCCACAATAGAACCTCATAGCCTGCTTTTTACAGTAGACATCAATAATCTTTACACCAACATTGAAACAAATCAAGGGCCATGAGCAATCAGTTTTAATAAAAACCCGGACCCAAATGGACCTGCTACCGTCATACTGGAACTACTTCCAGAAATTATTTCAAGTTTAATGGATAATTCTACTTACAGGAACAAAGATGGGCAGAAAAATTGCACCCATACAAGCCAACATCTATAAGGCAGATTGGGAGGAAACTGTTATTCCAAAATGCTCATATAAACCAGTCCATTATTTCAGATCCTTAGACAACATCTGACATGGACCCATGGAGAAGAGAAATTTTACAACTTCAATTAAATTCTCAGTAATCACCATGATACCCTAAAAGTAATAGAGAAATCAACTTTCTGGACAATGTCACATGCACAGGCCAACAATTCGACATCAAGGTGGATTTCAAAGAAATATACATCTGATTGCACAAAGGCATCATCAAAACACAGTTACTAAGATTTAGGAGGATTTGTACCAAGGATAAGTCTTTAGTTAGGCAACACAAACCTTATTCCAAACCCTCAGGAACAAAGTGGTTTGACAACCAACATAAATCTCTGGGAACCAGGAGGACACATTCATCACACTGTTGATCACATTTTCCAGATATGCAGTTAACATAAACAAGGCACTGAAATCTCATTCTAACCAACTAGTGTGAGAGAGGGATTCAAGATCACTTCAGCTTTCCAGTTCCAGTAGTAGTCTAGTTGTCATAGTGGAACCTTCTGTTGTATTGCATGACTGTACACAGAACATTTAAGGGTTCCTGTCAAGAGACAAACGGAAGAATTCTTCAGACGTCAGGCCACGCCTCCTACCTGAGTCTGATAAACAAGCTTGCTCATGCAGCTTTTTGCTGCTGCAGCAATTAGTGAGTATATATGTAAGTTCATGTGGTCAGAGGAGTAAAAATATCACGCCAGTCTCAGCGTGTTTTTGTTTTCCAGATGAGGATTTTTTTCCCCTCTGAGTAGAAATGTAGCAGTATTTAAATTCATTTTGAGGAAACAAGTTGTCAAAAGAAACTTGGAGGTTTTGGAGAAGTATTTTGGAGAGACGCTACAAGATGACGCAGTCAAAAAAAGTCCATCATCCTTTATTGCATTTTCTTTTTTTTTATCCACAACTTGACATTTAGCTCAGACAAGCACATGTGTGAGTTTTAATTTTGGAGTTTCATTTCTAATTTTCTCAAATCCAAAGTCCACACAGAGCAGGTGGACATTCTCCCTCTCTTCCTCTCTCTCTCTCTCGCTCATTTTCTTTCCCAGTGTCTTCAGTAGACAGACAGCAGTGGGCTGTAGACGCCTGTGGAGGTGTCACTTCACACCTTCTGGTGTATAAAATCCTCCTCCGACTCCGACTCTCCAGCCTACACTCATCCCTCTGAAAGCAAGAAGGATGGACGCTTCCTCTCCTCTCTTCAGCTACAGCTCTCTCAGTTCTGATTCAGAGATCTACAACGCCTCATCTCCAGAATCATCAAGCGTAGGAAGGCCTAAGCCGAGGAGGACGCGCTGCAAGAACCCGAGCAAGCAGAGGAGGAATGCCAGCGAGAAAGAAAAGCTGCGGATGAGGGATCTGACGAAAGCACTCCATTATTTAAGGACATTCCTTCCACCGTTTGTGGCTCCAGCCGGACAAACACTCACCAAAATCGAGACGCTGAGACTCACCATACGCTACATCTCCTACCTGTCTTCACAGCTCGACCTCGAAACGTCCTACTGCCAGAACAAAGACTTCAGATCTCCTCACCAATGCTCAACTTCAAATTCCCTGGAATCAGGAAATCTCGGAAATGAAACGGAAGCCTTCTACTTCCAGAATAATAAACCTCATCACAGCAGTTGTAATGAATCCTGGAGTGCAAGAAATGTAAAAACACTCCAAGATGAACAAGAACACATCGCTCCTGCTCACAGTGATGTCATCTGCTATCATGGCCTCTATGAACATCACATTACTCTCCAATCAGAAAGCGGATTTATCCAAGTGGAAACAGAGCAGAGAGGCAGGATTAAAATGGAAATTCCCAACTCTGATGAGCTTTTTAGCTCCGGATTCAACCCTCTGATGAATCCACAAACATCCCTGTTGCACCAGGTAACAACTAATATAATGTTCTCCAGCATAAACATGCCATCTTTATTTAGTGAAATAAGTCTAAAATGGTGTGCACTGATTGGCTGAGTGGAGTTCACATGACACACTGTGGACATCAAATCAAATTTAATGTGATTGGGATTATTTGCCAAGTCATTTCAGGATTTTCTTTATTAAACAGTGGATTATTTGATGTAGAAATTCATACTCTACATACTAACAAATGAGTGATATTTGGAATTAAGTGAAGTATTTTTTGTGCTTTTAGGACTACAGTAAAGCTGTGCGGTGTGAGAGTACAGGACACGACTTCTGGATCTGAATCATCTTTAATACAAATTCATTTTCGGAAATTTCCATGTACAATAATTTATTCTAAATTAACATTGTCTTATTGTAACATTTCTATTTTAATAATCTTTTTTGTACAAACGTAACATATTTATTCTAAAGTTTTTCAAATTACGTTTCATGTTTGCATTGTGGTTTACGGAAAAATTATAAATATATTTAGTCTGTTTAATCTTTTGTCTTGATTTATTAATACAAATATATTTGGAAATATTTCAGCCTGTAAAACTTCATCAAGTTTACAGAAGTTCACCTAGAGAAGACACTTTACAGCAATTTACATGCTAAACTAACTCACTTCTATCCATGTAAAGAACTAACTAACTAACTAACTAATCAAGAATGTTCCTAGCTAGTTAGTCAATTCACATTGACCTTGAGGAAGGATCACTAGCTGGCTAATATGTCCGGTGTCACCGATAAACCAGCAGTTCCCATCCCTGGCATCAGCTCGCCTTACGCTACTTCACCAGTTGACATTACAAGGTAATGTAGCCAGTTAGCTTGAAACTAACTTTAATTTTAGCTTGCCAGTTTACGTTTCTCAATGTGAAATGACCAAGCTAGCTAATGAAATGGAAGCCACCTACTAGCTACTAGCTAACTACTACTACATATAAGCAATAAATATAAATATAAGCAAGGAACATACACACTGTAACTAACATGACACACAATAACCTCAAAAGTTTGACAATGAGAGACAGAATCCAGAACTTAAAGGGGCCGGCTCACCCATCCCAGAATCCTCTGCACCAAGTAGCAAGTCTCTGTTTTCGATGCCATCGATATTCCAAAAACAATCCACGAGAATCCAGCGACACATTAGGCCATAGATCTTAAATTGTAACGTGAAATTCAAGAAATTTTGTCAAAGCATCTACATTTTAAATTCTTTTCGACTGATCTCAAGTCAAGTTCAAGTGGCTTTTATTGTCATTTCAACATATACATGTGGTACAGTTTACAGCGAAACGAGACAACATTTCTCAAGGATCAAGGTGCTACACATAAGACAACAGAAGTACAAAAGGTGCACGTGTGCAACAAAAAACAACAGAAGACAACAGAAGTACATATAAAGTATTATGGATGGTATAGCCAGCCGTCTAGGATTTGCTCTTAGCCTAGCGCGGACCCCCGCCCGCTTGCCGCGCTTCCTCTTCCTCGCACAACGCTTTCGGCAGACCCTCCCCCGGCCGCTGGCAACAGGTGACCCCGAGGACTGGAGGCCTGGTTTCCGTAGCAACCCGAGGACGCGCAGCGTTTCCAACAGGTCATACTGCAGGTCGGTTTCAGTTTTTGAGTATTTCTTAATGTCCAGCAATGTTTCTCGTGGGTAGACATGAACACCGTTTGTTTCGGTGTCCATGTGCCGCCAAAATCACACGCTGGCATCGCGCGACACCGAGGACTGGAGGCCTGGTTTCCGTAGCAACCCGAGGACGCGTAGAGTTTCCAAGAGGACATCCTGCAGATCTATTGCGTTCTATAGATCTATTGATCTATTCCGTTTCCATGGTTATTCCATTTGCAATGGATCCAAACCGGCCTTGGCAGTCTCTCAGGCATCTGCCAAGGAAAGAAAAGATAAAGCATATTTTGTTCAAAGCCTCCACGTGTGACACGTGAATAAAGTAAAATTCAAGATGGGTTGCAAGGGGCTCATTAATGGTGAATTCGCAGAGGTTTTGCTCACAGAACGCTAGCAGGTAGCAGTCACATGCTTTCAAAACAAAAAAAAAAACAACATTTTGTGAGCTGGGGTCTTTAAATAGCAAGGAAACAGGTGTAAGTGATCAGCGAGGCATGGTCATGTGATGTGCTGGGGCTGATTGGTAGTGTAGTTCTACAACATTCAGCGCTGAAATAACAAATAATACATAAATCACATTTGCAACTACATTAGATCCATTTTACTACTTTAGTATTTATCTACTTTATATCTGTAGCTAATAAGCTGTCATGCATTTACAGTCAACAGTAGTAACCACTGCTGTACTATTGTACTTTATGTAAATATGAAATCAGATTATACTGTTGAAAGGTATTTTGATGGTTTTAAACAAATGAATGGTTGTTTATCTGTAATAGTTTACTGATGATTAATACAACTGGTCATCTGATTAAACTGTTGTCACTACACCCCTAAGTGGGAGGTGATAAAATTGCCTAAAAGTCCTTTTCCTCTTATGTGGAGTCTGAAGGCCAGGGCTCACAGTAGCTTCAGTAGCTTCTTTCTGATTGATGAACAGGTTTTTGTCAGGAAAAGAGAATAAGAGAGTCAACTAATGAGAGTCAAATTAAATTAAATCTTTTTTCCATCAAACCTTGTTTAAAATGCTCATCATGGTGATAAACTTCTTAACAAGTCACATAAAACACTTCGCTCAGAAAGGAGTAATGCATGCTCTCGTGGCCTTGAGGTAAGATAGCGCCATCTTGTGGAAACACAGACATTTATATAACTGGCTTTTCTGAGCTTCAGCTATTAGCAAGCTGGTGTTAATATGTTGGCGGAGAAATGGCCCAAAATACAGAAGGAAAATCATCTACTTACAACTTCTGATCAGAGTTTATGATGTTCATTATGTTTACAGCAGGAAGGTCCTGGGTTCAATCCCCGGGTCTCCCAGGGTGCCTTTCTGTGTGGAGTTTGCATGTTCTCCCCATGCATGCGTGGGTTTCCTCCGGGTGCTCCGGTTTCC
>JAQMYM010000002.1:24430999-24449400 GCA_030014255.1 Parauchenoglanis ngamensis | reverse complement strand
ACATCAGGGAGATATCAGGGGTATATCAGGGAGATATCAAGGGGACATCAGGGAGATATCAGGGGGATATCAGGGAGATATCAGGAGGACATCAGGGAGATATGAGGGGGATATCAGGGAGATATCAGGGGGACCTCAGGGAGATATCAGGGGGATATCAGGGAGATATCAGAGGGACATCAGGGAGATATCAGGGAGGTATCAGGGAGGTATCAGGGAGATATCAGGGGGATATCAGGAGGATATCAGGGAGATATCAGGGGGATATCAGGGAGATATCAGGGGCATATCAGGGAGATATCAGGGAGATATCAGGGGCATATCAGAGAGATATCAGGGAGATATCAGGGAGATATCAGGGAGAGATCTTCCATTGCACTATTGTGCCAATGCATGTGCGAAATGCATGATTTCAGATCCTGTTTTTCACAAGAGTAGCTGCTAGCAAATAAAATACCAACATAATCTCAGAACAATTATTGCTCGAAACATGTTATCTGTCATTGAAAATGAGCAGTAATTGTGTTTCAATTATGTTTATTAAATAGATATATTAAATATATATAATAAAATGTTCTGTAAGTATGCTATATAACATAAATATAATATATAATATACATTCTAACTGGAAAATATTTTATTGCAGAAACTGCTGAGCTCCTGGGATTTTCACACACAACAGATTTGGGGGTTTATACAGAATGGTGCAAAAAAAACAAACATGTTGTGAGTGACAGTTCTGTGTGCAGAAACACTGTTGATAAGAGAGACCAAAGGGAAATAGCCAGACTGCTTCGAGCTGTGAGGAAGTCTACAGTAACCCATATAATCTGACAACTCTAATATCATCATCAAGTTTGCTGATGACACGACCATCATGGGTCTCATTACAGACAATGACGAAACCGCATATAGACAGGAAGTGAAGGCATTGACCAGCTGGTGCCAGGACAACAACCTTCTTCTCAATGTCAGTAAAACTAAGGATATGATAGTGGACTACAGGAGACAACAAGGACACAAACACCGGCCCATCTACATCAGCGGTGCTGAAGTCGATAGAGTCAGCAACTTCAAGTTCCCCCATCATCACTGAGGACCTCTCCTGGACAACACACACTGACACTGTGGTCAGGAAAGCTTGCCAGTGGCTCTACTTCCTGAGGAGGATGAAGTTTGGCATGAATGCCAATATCATCTCAAACTTCTACAAGTGTACAATAGAGAGCTTGCTGACAGTCTGCATTACAGTATGGAATGGGAGCTCCTCTGCCTGCAGTCTGAGATCACTACAGAGAGTAGTGGAGGCCGCACAGCACATCACTGACAAGAGCCTCCCTACCATTCAGGACATCTACCTCCAATGATGCCTGAGAAAAGTACACAGCATCATTAAGGACCACAGCCATCCAGCACGCCAACTGTTCTCTTTGTTACCTTCTGGAAGGCGATACAGTAGCTTGGCTGCACGGACTACCAGACTTAAGAACAGCTTCTATCATCAGGCCATCAGACTCCTTAACTCCAGCAGCTAAACATCCCACAGTGTACTGGTTACCAACATACCACAAACTGCTTTTTCTGTCTGCAATGTCAAGTAGTGCTTAACTCGTCACTTTACCTCAATGTGCAATTATTATTATTACACATGTCACTTTATTCAATGTGCAATTACTGTTACTTACATATACTGTATAAGCACACACTCGTCACTTTCTCTATTGTGCAATACTGGTACTGCCCTTATTTATGACTTAGTACCCCCCACTACTTTTCTCCTTATCTTTAAGTTTATGTTCAATTCAATTGTATAGGCCTCCATTGCTGAGACTTGTTCCTTGTTTGTACTCTCGTCCAACTTATTTAATGGTAATACTGACCCTGTGTCTAACAATATATAACAAATAAACTGAAGTGATAATCACTCTTTACATCCGTAGTGAGCAGAAAGCATGCCTTAACACTGAACCTTGTATGTATATATATATATGTGTGTGTGTGTGTGTGTGTGTGTGTGTGTGTGTGTGTAAAGGTAATTTGACTTGCATTTGACTTGGGGCAGTCATGGCTTAAAGGCTAGAGCAGCGGGTTTGGGACCAAAAGTTGCTGGTTCGATTCCCTGGACCGGCTGGAAAAATGTGTGGGTGGGGGGAGTGAATGAACATCACTCGAGCAAGGCACCTAAACCCAGCTGCTCCTCGGGCACTGCAGCATAGAGCTGCCCACTGCTTGTGTGTGTGTTCCCTGCTTGGATGGGTTATATGCAGAGGAATAAATCATACCTTGTTTGGTTCAAGGTATGCCACAATCACATGATTTAATGGTTTAATTGTTTAATTCTGTCATACAGCTGTTACTCAGTTTGTGCTCTAGATGGCAGCAGAGATCTTCTGGCACAGAACACATCACACTTCATGACAAACTGGAATATTCCAGGAACGGATTAACGCATTCATCTGCCGGCAGAGTTCATACTGGAGTATCAGAAACAAAACTCACACAGAGCAATGTACTCCATATGTAGAATATTAAATTAATTATTTAATATTAAGCTATAAACTTTCATGTGTTTGTTTAACTGACCTGAGACTGCAGGGGAACCTAAAGTGAATCCAGTCCACAAAGACATTTACACCGATTATAGTCTGTAGAGTCACTGCAGTGAGAAAGTGTTTGTACTGTAACTTTCCTCACACACACTTTACACACTCTTGATGAAATGGATGTGGGATTGCAGCTGTTTCATACAATAGAGGAATCAGTTTAAAATGTAGATACAGACAAGGTATGGACAGAGAAGCAGACAGAGACACCGAGAAGGGAATAAATGAACAGAGCCTTTATTATCTTTCTGAGGTGGAGGTGGTGTGGAGGTGTTAGAGAACTTAGATTGATGAAGACCTTCCTCATCTTCATCCTCTGATCTCAGGTAAGGAAATGAACTTTATAATAATCCTCTTGCTTGGATGTACATATATTTGACCTTTTTGTTAGCATCCAATAACAGAAGGAGGAGTCCTCATCAAGTCCATGTATGCCTCTGATTAAATAGAAAAAGCAGAAATATCTCTGTAAGGGTTTTATCTGTATTTTATGTTTATCTTGCCTTTTACAGGGACATTGACATCTAGAAACGAGACAGCATTTGCAGGGAGAGAAACCAACATCAAGTGCAGATGTGAGAATAAATACAAAACAATTTACAATCTTCCTGTAAAATGTAAAGTGTTTGCTCACAGACCAGATAAAACCAGCGCAGTGAATGGGCAGATAACGGAAGATTCCAGATTGTTCAGTGTGTTTAAGCAGGAAAAGTCACAAATAGAGTGCCTTCGTCAGAGCATCCTTTAGAGAAATGGATTAATCCAAACTGATGGTCAAATTTAATACAGTAGCTCTTATAAAAATCTGATCTATTTCAAAATGATTCCCAGAGTGTACGCTGCTCCAGATCTAACTGCACACAGTGTCACAACCAGGTAGCAGCAATCCACACTGTGTTGGTCATAAAAACACTGTTCCATCTAATGCAGCGTTTTTATACACTGCAGGTCAAACTGATCAGAAACATTATATTACATTCCATACTCACGTCTAAAACTGAGATGTTTACATATCACTTATGACACAATTTAATGACTCATGTTACTGAAGTTACATCTATTCATCTGACTGTCTGTCTGTCTGTCTGTCTGCCTATCTGACTGTCTGTCTGTCTGTCTGTCTGTCTGTCCTCCCTACTGTTAGACCGGAGTTACAAAGATGCTTTAATCTGTAATGTAGCATCCCAAATTTCCCCTAAGGGTTCAATAAAGTACATCCATCCATCCATTTTCCTACCTGCCTGTCTATGTGTCTGTCTAAAAGCTTGTGTGCACTCTGGAGCAGTGATGCAGTACCGTTTTGAGAGACTTTAAAAATGATTTGAGGTTAAAATTCAAATAAATCATTTGTTAAATATGTACACTGTTAAAAATGCTCAGTGTAATCAAATGTTACCAAAACATGAATGCACGAATGCATGAAGGTTAATGCACCGTTAGGGGAAAAAAGACAAACCCTTTTTAAATGTACATAGTTTGGGCGAGTTACTGTACAGTAGATGAGTTATATATACTTAAGATTGTGTAGCTTTAATTACAGACTCCGCGTGTCTGTACTCATTTACCAAAAATAAACAGCACTTGTTCTTTTTTCCTTTTATCGTTTCTGTGCAGGTTCAGAAACAGCGGCTTCTTCCACAGTGAATCTTCCACTCAGTCACCGGGCTTCAGGTTCACCACCCACCTGGACTGGTGTTCGGCAAAAAGGAATAATTCCTGGGATTATTTTTTTGCACAGCTGTTTTTTTTAAAAAATGTAAACATTTAAAGCACAGAATGCTCAAAAGTTGTAATTTGAAGCATGAGTAGTTCATCTAATAACATTTTGTTACTTTGAATGATGTCATGACTTTTTGTATGGATTTTTTTCATGGTGTTTTGCTGTGAATTGTTGGATCTAACTCATATTTCCACTTGTTCTCTGGGACACTATAAATTTTGCACAGCATTACTAAAACACACACACACAGCACAACTAATATTAGGTTAAATGTCCTTTAGCGAGTTTCACCGTGACCAGACGCTTTTGGTGGCCATCAGCAAGCTTCTGCAGAATTCTGGTTGGACATGTGACGGCTCTTCTGGGCAGAATCGGTAGAGTTCAGTTAAATGTGTGTTTCCTGCACAGACCTGACTTTTAAGCACAGTGCACATGTTATAGACAGGGTTGAGGTCAGGACTTGTTTTAAGCTTAATGTTGTCCTGCTTTATCCACAACCAGCTCTGATGTGTGTTTGAGGTCTCTGTCCTGCTGGAACACCCAGTTGTGTCCAAGTGTGTGTTTGAGGTTCTGCTGAATAATTCTGAGGTTCTTTATTATTCCATCCACTTGCAGTGCAGCAGTTCCACTGGCAGTAAAACAGCCCCAGAGCGAGATGTGACCACCACCATGCTGAACATCTGCTACAGGGTTCCTCTGTACCTCTGCTCATTGTGGCCAAACAACTCAATCTGTGTCTCATCTGACCATGAAACTTTCCTCCAGAAGGCTTTTTCTTTGTCCATGTGCTCAGCTGCAAACGTCAGTTGAGCTTGAAGGTGTGGATTTTGGAGCAGGAGCTTCTGTCTTGGATGGCAGCTTCTCAGTCCATGGTGATGTAAAACTTGCTTGACTGTAGACAGTGTTCCAGCAGCTTCCAGTTCATGGCAGGCCTGTGCCTCGATGGTTCCTGGATTGTTCCTGACCATAGGTGCTTTCAGACCAGAGGAATTTTTCATAGCTGTCAGAACTGTTGGAGGAAGTAGCCCCCGTTTGTGTGTGTTCGCACTGCAGAAACTGGGAACGATTATAGTTCTTAAAACTGTTTTTAAGGACTTTTTTAGCTCCTATTTCGGGGCAGATACTTTTTTCACTTTTGCCCGGGGGGCAGTTGGGGTTAGGGGCCTTGCTCTAGGGCTCTTCAGCCGTGGATGCAGAGGGAAGGGAAAGTGCTGTTTATTCACTCCCACCACCCACACATTCTTCCTGCCAGTCCAGGGAATCGAACCACAACAGATGAGAGAAGCTGAAACCTGAGGTGGAGCGGCTGGCAAACTAAAGTGAAACTAAAAAAAAATAGGCCATAAGAGTTTGATTTAAACAGAAATGTGTGTGTGCTGCCTGTCTCATCACTCCGACAAACCCATGTGGTAGAAACGTTAACAAAGAGGAAACGCGCAGCTCGAGGGGCAAATACGTGACATCATCATCACTACAATCACTGAAAAAAATGGTAGTTCCTATAAAAAAGTCCCTAGAACTGTTGGGTCCGAAAGCGCCTGATCTGAACCTGATCTCCTCTCAGCTGATGGTGACAGTTTGGATCTTCCAGACCTTGACAAAGTGGCTCCACCTCCCAGTAACTTGTACTTGTAAAACAAACCCTTTGTATGTTGTGCACAGAGACGCTCCCAGCTGTAGTCCATCATGATGACTAACAGGAAGTTAAGAGGCCTTGGCAAGTTAAAGACAGTTTGGAACTTTGGAATAATCTAATTGAGTGTATGTTTAGTTTCGACCCTGTGTTGATTTCAGAAAACCCAAAATAAATGAAAACCTGTGCACCAAATTCTTGTTGTTTTTTTTCTATTAAAGATGTGTGTTGTACAATCATTCATCCACAGAAAGAACACGGTTCAAAGAAACCACTGAAATGCCGATATTGCCATGAGGTTCATGTCCATGATGACTGTATGTAAACTTATGAGTGCAATTGCACATCTTCTACACACACTCTGAACAGCACTCACATACACATACACACATCTCATACACACACCATAAATACACATCTTGTTTAGCCACAGACAGCGTTTCCATGGTTACCATGATGGTGTGCACACTCTTTTGAGGACATTATCTTTTTGTTTTGTTTTTTCCACACCACGGTCCAGGTGGAGACGCCTCCATCATTCCCATGACGGAGAGCCAGGCTCAGCCGTGCCCACCGATACCACAAGCCGATCAGGAGTCCGAGCAGGGAGACAGGAAGCGGAGGGCTGAGAGTGAGACAGGTGGAGTGAAGAAGCGTTTCAGGGTGGACACACAGCAGGACGCCAGTGACGATTCCCGCAGTATCGAGGGCGTAGGGGACGACAGAGTGGGCGTAGATCCGGGAAGCGAGTGTGCGCAGGTGAGCTCAGGTGAGCGTGTGTGTGACGTGCACCGCACCGGGGCAAAGTGTGTGCCTGGGGAGTCGAGTGACCCGCAGGGTCCGGGGCTGGACTTCCACACGGTGGGCACTCTGCGGGTGAAACCGGGCCGTGGAGAACCCACGCTCTCGCTCTCCTGCAGTGACAAACTGAGCCGCTGGTGCACGCTCGGCTTCCAGGGGGCGCTACTGAGCCACTTCCTGCAGGAGGGAGTGTACTTCATCGCTGTGGTGGTGGGGAAGTGTCCTTACAGCCCACACGCCCTCCACCGGGCCATCAGCAGGTCGCCACACACTTTCATCAATTACACATTATTACACACCACTGTTCTTAGACATCTCCGTTACATTATTACGCATTATTATTACCCATATTGATGCTTTAAGTTGAAAAATCACTTACAGATGCTTTAATCAAGTAGATCCCTTTAATCATATGTATTATTTGTGTTTTTCTGTGTGATGCAGATGTGCGAGTGTGACGGGTCTGCCAGCTGGATATTCTCCACACACTCCTGAGCTCTTGCAGTCCAGCGTGGAGTTCACACACGGCCGCACACACACACTGCAGTCCCATGATGCCTCACAGCAGGGCCGTGTGGTGCCGTGTGGAGCCGGTGAGCGCTGTGTGCGAATCGCACACACACACACATGCGCACACAGATTACAGCTGTGTGAGGACTGACCTGCTGTGTGTGTGTGTGTGTGTGTGTGTGTGTGTGTGTGTGTCAGCCATAAGCTGGTGTAACGTCTCCTCTCAGCCTCTGGACGTCACTGCTAACGGCTACAAACAGGGAGTGACGAAGAAATCTCTGGGAACACCACAGGCTCGGTGAGCACCTGATTATGAAAATATATTTCCCTTGAACTCATTTGCATATTTTCTCATTTGCATATTTCTCTTCTCTTGTTAAACAGATCATTAATCAGTAAGGTGGAGCTTTTTCACTCCTTCCTTAAGCTGCTGGAGGTAACAGACGTCTCTGAGCTTCCAGACTCTCTCAGGTGAGGCCCTCCAAGCCCCGCCCCACATTCACACATCACTTCCTGTCAGTACAGCACAATGTGATAGTTTGTGGAAGTTTTTGGGAAATGAGGAGCTTTGTGGACTGACACCCTCATCACTGTGAGTGGCAGTTCAGAGGCCACGCCTCCTCCTTTAGGCTTGTGTGTTTTGAGGTAGCATACGGCCTGCTAGCTAGTGTGGTTAGCATGTACGATTAGTGTGTGATATAAATGTGCAAACTCAGCTAAAAGCGCATTGGGTGGAATTTTGACTCCGCCCCCTCTTTCTTGCCCATGTGCCTGTAGCGCTGTAACCTCTGATTGACCAGGATGGGTTCAGAAAGCCCAAGATTGGAAGTTTAAAGCTTTTTTGATGATCCAGGTACACAAGATCAAGGTGTAAACCTCAAAAAATACATCAAGTCAGGTCAGGTCAAATCATCAGGTGATGAATAACGGTCATTACCTGTCCTTACGAAACTAAATAATTAAATTCGGTATCCATATATGTATATATATATAATTTATATCTGTTTGTTAGTTGTTTAGATGAAGTTGTTCCATTTTTCCCCACAAGGCCCTTATGGGTGTGTGTATAACATGAGTGACAGAAAGGGATGTAAAGCGAGGGAAGGACTGACTGCTTTCCATCATGTTGTACGTCACATTCTGCATCACATTATTTGTTATAGTGATGAAGCACTCAACAAGGTGGCTGTATTAAAGGAAGCCCCACCCTTCGATAAAAAACCCAATCACTTTGTTAGTAGGTGACGAGAGGGAAAAGGCCAACCAATCAGATACTCAGCACTGACTGAGGGATGTGGTTTAAATTGAGCATGGTGCTGTGTGTGTGTTGGGTAACATGGCGATGGTATTGGTTAATTTTATTTGTCCATTTCCATGTGTGTCAACATGTACCAGATGATTTTGTTTGACACACACACACACAGGAAATTAAAAAGAGAGTTGAAAAGGACAGAACTAAACCCAAAGACCAATCCCTTCCTGTTTATCTCTGATGTGCACCACATCTGTGTGTGTGTGTGTGTGTGTGTGTGTGTGTGTGTTACAGGGGAAGAGCTCTGAGCTCCTATTGGGACTATAAAGTAGCGGCAGATGAATACCAGAATGCATGGACCGCACTACGCACTCAAGTGTTCACTTTGTGGCCTCAGAGCCCTCGACACCTACTGAACTTCACCTGACACACACACACGCACACACACAGATGTGGTGTCTAATGTACTACCAGTTCTCAGCCTAAAAACTCAAGAACCTTTTGAAGAACCAGTAACGTTGGGGCCGTGGACGTCATTTCGTCACTATAACAACAGCTCACCATTAATACAACAAACAATTTGGAACTTGTAAACAGTGTGAACTGTTCGTTTTATATTAAAATGGTTATTATGTTGTGTGCTTGGACACGCCCACATCTTCTGACATCATTCTGCTTTTAAACCGAGGAAATGAGATATGAGGGAGGGTTGTTGGAGTATGTGTAGGTGGACCAGCGAGGTCATGGGTCACGCCCTCGGACCCTGCTGACAGTCTGGTGTTCAATGAGCTGCAGGAGACCAAAACAAACCAAAACCGAAACCCAACCTGTTCCTGTGTGTTTATTGGTTCGGTCTTCCAGCTACCTTACCGTTTACATCACTCTCTTAAATACAGATTATATATATTTATACAGGGGTAAATAAAATTAAACCTCTAAAAGTGATTAATATTCATTAATTAATTATGAATAATGTAGATCGTCATGGCAGCACCTCTGATTACATCATCATAATCATCTCACTCACACAGATGCACTAACGCTAACACTACGACAGCAGGGATGCAACACACTTGCAGACAAAGTTTATTCATTAATCATCTCACACACACACACACACACACACACACACACACACACACACACACACGCGCTCATCCAGAAGAAAACAGGAGTGGGTGTTGCTTAATATCCAAACGTGTTCTCGCCGCTGTACGCCACATACAGGAAGCCATCCTCATCCTTCTCCTTCTCATACAGCTGTCCCATAGTCAGGCTGCGTGCACACACACACACACATCACTATAACAATTGTGTATCACAGTGTGTATCAGTGAAACCACAAAGGTTTAATATGTTTCCATTAAAACCCATTTATCCATTCAAAATTATTTTTACATAATATTTGCATATTCAAATATGAATATTTAACGTCCCATGATAAGTCTATTGGTTCGCTAGTTTCACAAACTTGAGAATCTGAATAAACACATTGTTTACATTGTACTCAAACTTTTATGTTTTTTTTTTAAATTACATATTAATGTTCTAATTAAATTGAGACTCTTAAATAGAGCGGCTCGTTTGGCTAATGGGACTCAGGTGAGGGGACGTGGATGTGTTAGAGACACACCTGGACTGGGGGACGGTTTTGTCCACAAACAGGAAGATGGCTTTCTCGGAGGGCAGCTGGATGCGTTTCCTGATGATCCACATGAACTGAGCCACAGTGATGTCCGACGGCACCAAGTACTTACGCTTATCAATGTCCACTATCTGAGAACCCGACACCTTCTCCACGATCACCTGCGTGCGCACACACACACACACACACACAAAACAATACTGTTACGAGGTTTTGTAGCTCCATAGAAAAAGGCAACCATCATTTTTTGATGTGAAAAATGTGAGTTCTCCAGAACGGCCTCGTTTGTGTGAGCACGGCTCAACAGATGACGTTGCCATGGTTACACTAAACTGGCTAACAACTTTTAAATATTCTTTCTAAACATCATCAACATTAAAATCGTTGTGAGCGTATCTCTGGTGCACGGCCCTCTTCCGGTCACCCCACAGGTTTGTGGTCTGGGCTCTGGCTGGGTCGCTCCAAAACCTTAATGTTCTTCAGGTGACGCCGTTCGTTTGTAGATCTGGACGTGCGCTTCGGGTCAGTGTCATGCTGAAAGGTGAAATTCCTCTTCATCTTCAGCTTTCTAGCAAACGCCTGAAGATTTTGGGCTAGAAGTGACTGGTATTTGGAACTGTTCATAATTCCCTCCACCTTGACTAAAGCCCCAGTTCCAGCTGAAGAAAAGCAGCCCCAAAGCATGACGCTGCAGCACCTTGAGACCAAGTTTAACCTTGGTCTCATCAGACCAGAGCACTTTTCCCACATGCTTTTGGGAGACTTGATGTATTTTTCTGCAACTTTTATCCAGGCCTGGATGTTTTTCTTTGTAAGAAAAGGCTTGTGCCATGCGACCCCGCCCCGCGGCCCCGCCCCACAGTCCAGGCATGTGGAGAATACGGGAGATTGTGGTCGCATGTAGTGCACAACCAGTACTTGGCAGAAATTGCTGCGGCTCCGTCGGTGTTGCTGTGGGTCTCTCGGCAGCCTCCCCGGCCAGTTCTCGTCTTGTCTCATCAGTTTTGCAGGGACGTCCAGTTCTCGCCAACGTCACTGTGAGCTCATGTCTTCTCCTCTTTATGAAGGTCTTCAGTGTTCCGCGGTGTATCCAATGCTGTGGAAATGTTTCTGTACCCGTCTCCTGACTTGTACCTTTCTACACTGAGGTCCCTTTGATGCTGTGTGAGCGCTCTGCGAACCCTGGCGTTTACTGTAGCAGGCAACTGAGTAAATGTCAGGAAACTGCTACAGGCACAGCTGAGCTTTATTTGGGGAAATCAGAGGCTCTGTAATTGATGGCAAGTGTGGACGCAAGAAGATTGGATAATGTGATTAAATCAAAAGGTGCTTCAAAAAACTATTAGATTAAGGGTGTGTATACTTATGCAACCAGCTTACTGTATGCTTTTTATTTATATTTTTTCCCCCGAACAGATTTGTTTGTTTTTCAGGTGAATTACAGGTCATAGGTCACAATAAAGGTGGGAAATTTTTTTTCAATTATTTATTTGGTCTAATTTTTTTTCATCTCACAAAAATGTGGCATTTTAACTTTATATGTCTGTGTGTAACGTTAGCGACGTGAATACACACTGATGGATGGTCATTCACATTAATAAACTCAAAACCTTCTCTATTCACCGTGACACAAACTGATGGTGAGAGATTACTAATAAGAGACGTGGGGAAAGGGGCGGGGCTTCCAGGGAGTCAGCGAACACCTACGCAACTGTCAATCATTCCAGATTCATGTGCTGATTGGCTCATGTGCCATTTTTATTAAGGGGAGGAATAGAAGACACTTTTTTTGGTGTATTTCTGAGTCAAAACCTGAAGCAGTGCACGTTGTTAAAATATGGTGTGATGAAGCTTTTTAGATATTTAACTTCCTGTATAGATTTTGAATCAGCCAACACAGATTTGTAACCCAACAAAAACAGCATAATTCAGCATCCTTTTAGTTTTATTTAATCTTAATATTATTATTAAAGTGTGTTAAATATATATTAAATTATAAAAGTACATAAAATGATAAAGTGTTAGCTGAGGAGCGAGCGAGAGCTTCGGCTTCGTCCTGAACGGTTGAAATGAGGTTTTGGGGAAATGCACGCCTCCCCGTGTGGCGATGAAAAGATGTTTTTTTCCTCCATGTCCTCTCTCTGAACACTCATTCAGGTGTTGTGTTACAGCAGGAGGAGGTGAGGGGCGTCTTTCTTTTTCTGCACATTCCTCTTCCAGCATCACTTCCTGCTTCATTCAGGTCAGATTAGTCAGCTAAAGCCTGATATTTAACTCTCGTCAGGAAACACTGGAGATTTTCACACGACATTCCTGCTGTGGGATGAATCCGCAAGGTTTTGTGGGGATTATTATTATTATTATTATTATTATTATAGTTTAACCACATTTCCTCATTTTCCTGACAGCGGTGTTCTTAAGCATGGCAGTGACAGTGTACTGTTTGGGTTCTAAAGAGAATTCTGTTTCAATTACCCCGTTTACATTTGCTATTAAAATGTGTCTTGGGCAATCTGATCACAACTGGACAGCGTTAAATACAAGTGTAAACGACCACCAAGACGCCTTCAAGCTGATGTGTCCCGATGCGTCCACAACACGTCACTACTGCTGGACGTGGAGGTTGTTTTGGTAACAGCGACATGCAAGAAAACAATGGAGAGGAGCGCTGATGGATGCGGTGACTGGGAAGGCCACTGAAGGCCACCGAGCTCACGGTCCTGTTCCTGAGAGCAGCCTGAGGTGACTCTGCTTTGTGACATGGTGCAGCATCATGCCGGATGCAGCCAGTAGAAGACGGCAAACTGGCCATGAAGGCATTCACATGCTCAGCAACGATACTCCAGCTGTTGCATGTGAATCCAAGCCATGACTGATAGGTATTAATGGGCCCACAGTGTGCCAAGAACACATTCTCTACGCCATCGCACCGCCACTCATGCACCATATTCTGACCGTACCATCTGCCTGCCTCAGCAGAAATCCAGATCCATCAGACCAGGCCCTGGTTTCGGTGAGTCTGTTTCCACTGCAGCCTCAGCGTCCGGTTCTTGGCTGACAGAAGAGGAACCTGACGTGGTCTTCTGCGGTTGTAGCTCATCCACCTCAAGGTTCGACATGTCGTGCCTCCTGTGATGCTTTTCTGCTCACCACGGCTGTACAGAGTGGCTCTCTGGGTGCCTGTGGCCCAGTCAGCTCCACCAGTCCGCCCATTCTCCGTCCATCTCTCTGATCTCTCCGCTGATCTCGCTCATCAACAAGGGCTTTCCGTCTGCAGAACTGGCACTCACTGGATGTTTTTTGTTGTCTGCACCATTCTGAGTAAACTCTATACAGAGACTGTCATGTGTGAGAATCTCAGGAGAGACAGAAATACTCAAACCAACCAACCTGTCTGTCTGTCTGTCTGGCACCAACATCAGCATCGTGACCTGAAGCTGCTCGTATCTACAGGAGTTTATGCGCTTCGCTGGTGCGCACGATTGCCTGATTAGATAACTACATGAATGATAATATAATATGCTGTAATAATTCAGGTAATTATTGAGGAATGTTGGAAATGTTGAATTATCTCTCACACACACAGGTGTAACCTGACGTACCCGATTCTCAGCCTGTCCTCTCGTTACACCTCCAGGTCTGGAACACCTGAATCTAGTTTTGCTTCACTTCTGTTTGGTTACCTTTGTTTACTCATCTTTATTTTTTTTCCATCTTGGCTGATGAGCTTTTCAGCCTGATTCTCCTCTCTCAGAATCATAAAAGAATTCTTCAGTCGTGAGTCGAGATCGAAATAGAGACTCATCATATTCACACAGGATCAGTTACACAGGTGTTAGAGCTGATGAGATTTTACCCTGTGTGTGTGTGTGTGTGTGTGTGTGTTACTCACAGGAACCCTGTCGGGGTATTTGTTTCGGATCTTGGCTGATTCCACACACCGGTGCTCTGTGGAGGAGGAACAGAACGATTAGAACCAGAACAAATGGTTGTACACACACTGCTGCTGAGTGCTGCTCTCTGATTGGTCAGAAGGTGGTGATTAATACTCTAGAACAGCTCTGACAGCAGTGCAGCTTTCTAATACGTTATCGTTTCTATAGTAACAGCTCATTCCCAGGGATGTGTACAGCACACGCTCCGCTGATAATAAACAGTTAAAAAATGTTTAAATAAAAATGTCTTTTTTTTTCTAAATAAAAATAAAATATAAAATTTCTGTAGTGTAAGAGGAATAAAGCACTTGGGATGTGCTAGAACAGGGAAATAATCTGCTGCAGGATGGGAACAGTAAGTCCCACACACCCCATCCTGTTTTATTTTGTTGAGTCATTACTTTATTTTTTCCTCCTATCTAAAGTGGAAGTGCTGCGTTTAATCCACACTGAACGCCATCACAGCACTCAGCTGAAACACTGCATTATCAAACTCCACACAGCTCACTGAGCATTATACATTTTACAGCAGATCAATATCTCCTGCTGTGTGGATGGAGACTCGGGATCGGGGCCAGCAGAGGCCTGGGTGGGCGTCGGGGTGGGCGTCGGGGTGGGCAACATCAACACCAACAATACACAATATCCTACAGTATATTCTGAGATGAGAACATGTAGCAGCAGAGGAAGCAATCAGGAAAAACATTTAATATTTTTAAATCACAAATTAAAGAATTAATGCATGTGTTGAAAGGTAATCATTAAAAAAATATAAATTATTATTGCTGTCTTTATGAAACAGAGAAACTAAATGATATAAATAAGTCAAATAATTAGTTATTTTTATTATTTACATTTTTTATAGTGAAAATTTTTCAATGCTAATCTTAACATATACACAACGTATTATTAGAATTATAATAATAATTATTATTATTATTGACCCACTGGGGGAGGGGGAGAGAAGGGAGAGAGAGAGTAAACAATAACATTAACATTACAGTAACATTAACCTCCATACTCCTGACATTTTAATATTAAAACTAATATAAATCTGATTAATGATCTTTAGGAGGTCAAATCTAAAACCTCTCGCGCTGCTTATTTTCTCTTTCACTCTCGTTATTTCGATATAAACACACATCTGAATATTCAGCACATTACCGAGAGAATGATCTTCTTTAAACATCCATTTCATGTTTGCAGCTTCCCCCAGGCCTCCACAGCGGAATGGCGACAGAAAAACGAGAAAAGGGGAGATTTAAACTCAAGCAGGTTTCAATAAAAGGACGAATTGCGTGGAAAACAACAATGTCGAAACCAAAACGTCACTAATGTTGTTAGCTTGGCTAGGCTAGCAGTCAGAACCGCGCGTGCGCACCAGGAACAGCCCCGAGGGAGTGACGTCATGCAGGCGACTCCATTTCCTGTCCAGTGTTCAGGAGGAGAGAGAACCAGCTGAACTGAGAGGTGATCAGTAATACACAATAAATAGCAGGAAATGTCTTTGGAAAACGAAATTGATGCCCAAAATGTTTTATTTCTATTTTACGAGAGCAACCTACCAACAATTACTTTGTTTATTTAGGGAAGGCTGACACACCAGTGTGGAAATTAGTACCCTGTTCTCACTTACAGTCAAATCTCATAAAGCAAAAAAGAACTTGCAGCTGGTCATGTTACAGAGAATCCGCAAATAAGTGGAAACTCCTCTGTCCTGCAGTTCCCAGAAAACTCCTTCCATAAATACATAAACATTTCCTTACTTTAAGAAAACGTCATCATATCAACAATTATTTTATAACTGAATGATATAGGCTACAACTATAATCTAGATAATGACGTGAATTCGTGATGTGATTGAAGTGTAAATTAATGTTAAATTAATGTTAAAAATTGTGTAATAACGTATGCGTTGATAAATATTATATATTGTGTCTAATATTAATAATCTAAAAATATTTCAAAGCAGTTATAAAATGATCCTTTTATAGTAGTGGCTGTTAAGCTTGCCGTGCTGTGGGCGGGGTTTTGGGTTGCCATGGTGGTGACGCGGTCATGGTAACGCCGCGACGCTTCGCAAACCGGAAGTAACCCTAGCTTAGCTTGTTTGAGGCTAGCATACTAGAGGGGCGAAAGGTAACAAGTGTGTATTTAGTTAACCTTAATTATAATTATATATCATTTATTTAAATCTGCGATAGATTATAAGATATTCCTGCAACGCACGACTCATCTAACAAACACAGTCAGTTCAGGGGAGACAGTTATAGCTGCAGTTATGTTAGCATGCATGCTACCAACGTTTAGCTGAACTACGAGCTCGTGCTGTATCGGGGTTAATAATGGGATTTTATGAAGTGTATTCTCACCCGGTGTTAATCCGGTATAAAGCCAGTGTGTGTTCCCGGGCTAGTGTGTTTGTGCTGGTGGTGTATCTGCTCACTTACATCCCTCCTCTACTCATCACCTACAGGAGCCAAGGTAAAGGACTAACACCTCCCCTCCTTCCCCACAGCAGCAGTGTAGAGGAGATCAGAGAGGTCACGAGACATACAGAGATGTTAGGAATATACAGAGTCATAAACAGACATGTAGAGAGTCATACAGAGACACAAAAAGGCATGTAGGCTACAGCTATGAAGAAGTAAAGAGAGAAGATATATGGAACGGTAAAGAGACATATAGGGACATAAAGATATGAAATGTCAATTAGTATGGAAATTTGTTTTTTTTTTGGAAAACACATCTGCCTTTATTTGTTTTGAATCAACCTCCTTGAAATTCAGTTTTAAAACAACTCTTCAGACATTTAGAGCCTGTTCTTATCCCTGCAGTGCATATACTTGTAGTTTTCTGTGTGTGTGTGTGTGTGTGTGTGTGTGTGTGTGTGTGTTACAGGGTTCTGGCTGAAACAGAGCTCGTATGAAGAACAGCCTGTGGTCCAGTTCCAGTATGAGATGTTGATGATCGGTGTGACGAGTGTTAGTGGAGATTATGTAGCGTGGAGCACCTTCTCCAACTTCAACACCCTGCTGGGGGACAAACTGCGCATTCCCACTGTGTCTGTGAGTCTGTCTGCCAGTGAGTCTGTCTGTCTTTCTCCATTTATATACGCCATCTGTCTGTCTGTCTGCCTGCAGGTGCGAGAGAGCGACAGGAATGATGATGGGAAAGCAGACCGCCTGTCTCTGCAACTGTCTGTCCCTCTGAAGAGCACAGAGCAGATCTACAGCATCCAGCTACTGCTCACCTTCTCCTACCAGCTCCGCGTACGCCTTTATGCTCAATAACAGTAGTAATAATAATAATGACCATAATAATAGACAGTGAACTGAAATAGGATATTACAAACATTTCTTATACAGGTTCTGTTGATCTAATCGCTCTGTGTGCCCTCCTGTCTCCCCCACTCCATGTGTCTTTCTCTCCCTCTTCTGTCTCCCAATATCTCTACCTCTCATTCTCTCACCCTCTCTCTCTCTCTCTCTCTCTCTCTCTCTCCATCTCACTCCCCTGTCTCTCTGTAGCGTATGTCGGTGGTGGTGATGCAGTCGATGGCGTTGGTCCAGGCCTCGTCTCCTGTCCCCGTGTCTCAGCTCTTCGTCAGTGGAGATCTGAAGCTGCAGCAGAAGCAGCCTCTCTCTCACCGTGGTGTTAACACTGATTATAACGTGAGCGGGAATTGTTCATTTCTGAGTGGACACGCACACATACCCACACACACACACACTTGTCCTGCACAGTTCAGTGACTTGTCCTCACTGCAACAAGGAAGTAAAATCAGTTTAATAAATTTAAAATAAACATGTGAGTGATACACACTTTCCTGGAACACTTATACCTCTTTTCAACATTTAGATGATCATTAAACTGTGTGTCTATGTGTGTGTGTGTGTGTGTGTGTCTGTGTGTCTGTGTGTGTGAAAATGACTTGGTCATTGTATGATCATTAAACTGTGTGTGTGTGTGTGTGAGAATGGCTTGGTCCACTGATTTCTTCTTCCTTTTAGTGCTGGTTATATTTTATGCTCCTCCTGTCCTTTTGTTTGTTCTTCAGGTGTCTGTGATTGACTCAGCGAGTCCTTTTGCAAGCTCGTACGACCTCACCACCATCATCAGGAACTACCAGGAGAGAAACTGTACGTGTGTGTGTGTGTGTGTGTGTTTGTGTATACAGTGGTGGAAGTATTGCAAAAGCATGTTAGTCATAGTCTCTCTCTCTGTCTCTCTCTGTCTCTCTCTCTCTCTGTCTCTCTCTGTCTCTCTCTCTCTCTGTCTCTCTCTCTCTCTGTCTCTCTC
>JAQMYM010000002.1:24404087-24416533 GCA_030014255.1 Parauchenoglanis ngamensis | reverse complement strand
CTTACGGGAGCGAAAATGTTTGGATACAAATATAAGAAAAAATCATGACAAAACTGAAGATTTCTCTGAAACGATACATGATGAGTAAATTTTGATGTCATATTTGTGATCAGCACCCAAAAATCTATAAGAAACACCCAACAGTGTTCAAGAAGCAAAAACTTTGTTGTTCAGTGTAATTGGATGTAATGATCCTCTGGCTCCGCCCTACCTGCAGCTTCACTCCCTATGATTGGCTGGTCTTCTGCGTCTCCTGCTTGTCGCTCTCTCAGTGAGGTGGAGGAGATCAGTGAGGCATCAGGACCATCCAAAAGCCTCAGCGCTAACCAGTGGATGGTGAGCACATAAATGTCCCGCCCTCTTTACACACCTAATACAAATTAATAATATGTAGAAAGTAGACACGCCCACTCACCTCTAACACCTCATCACCTACTCTTCCCTCACTCACCCATAACGCCACCTACGCTCTTCTCTGACCCCGCCCACTCTCTCGGTCACACTCAGGAGGAGTTCAGCCACCCGGTGGAGAGTTTGGCGTTAACCCTTGATGAGGTCATCAGTGTGCGCCGTGTGCTGGTGAAGGCTGAGATGGAGAAGTTCCTTCAAAGTAAAGAGCTTTATAACAACCTGAGAAAGGGCAAGGTGATCTCTCTCACACACACACACACACACACACACACATTGCATCATGCAGTTATTTTTTGTGGTCCAGCCCCACATGTGTGTGTGTGTGTGTAGGTGTGCTGCTGCTGCAGGGTGAAGTTCCCCCTGTTCTCTTGGCCTTCTACGTGTCTCCTGTGTAAAAGGTCAGTAGGATGCTTGGTTTCAGTTTCAGCTGATGTTTTATCGATGTTGTGACGTGTCAGTTGTGTTCATGTGTTTTCTAAAAGTGGTTTGTTTGTCACACTGTGAGAAAGTGAATTATAGGTCAGATAGATTTGGGAGAGTTATGAGTATTTACAGCTATTATTATTATTATTATTATTATTATGCTATATTATTTCTATTCAAGAGGACATTTGTGAATAATTTTCAACACATTTTAAACAACAAAATATTGAGATTTTATCTACTGCTGCATTTGTGTTTGTGTGTGTGTGTGTGTGTGTGTGTTTAACCCCTCAGGTCGGTGTGTGGCTCATGCAGTGCGAAGGTATTTCAGCTTTCATATCTCAGCTTCCTGTTTGTAACATGACATGTGTAGCAATAATATCACATGAAGAGTTTCATGATCAGTGACTCTCTTACAGCGGAAACACACTCCTGTGGTCAGTATGTGTGTGTGTGTGTGTTTGTGGTCAGCTTTCCTGGATTTGTCATGAGTACCAGTGTGTGTTTGACCTTTATTTTTCCTCTTTGTGTGTGTGTGTGTGTGTGTGTGTGTGTGTGTGTGTGGAGGGGGTAGCTTGAACTTTACTTCTCTTTGAACACTTCCCCTGCTCTCCCACACTCCCACACTCCTCTCACAGTGACACATTATCTCATATGCTAATGCGAACAGAAGCTGAAAGAGAAACTGTTAGCATGATGATGGTAATGATGGCCAAATTGTCCCAAACACTGATGTGTGAATGAAGTGTTCTTGTTTAGGTTTAGGGTTATGGACAGTGCACTTGGACTCTGTGACACTATAGCTAGAGAGCTAATGAGGTAATTAGCGATGAAGTTTGTGTAGAATTAGCAAACTCAGCAAAACAAAGCTAAATCCTGTTTAGAAGACATTAATTCTGTGCATTATACTGTTTGGGACAGAGCCAAAATGGCTGACATTCCAGTTGAACCACTAGACCTTGTGTTAGCTGTTTCCCATTAGCTTTTCTCTCTGTTGGCCATGTTACTGTATGAGGTGGAGTTCTGGTTTTATGATTCTAAATTTTTTCTCAGATGAAAATGCCGTCCAAGAAGCTAGCGCACATCCCCGTGTACGCCGTGGGCTTCCACAGCAGCCCGAGGAGCCACAGCCAGCGCAGCGACGTCTACAAGTCAGGCTGAGCATTTAGCTACTCACTTATTCTCTTTATTTAACCTTTATTATACCAGGCAAGGCTTTAAGGACAGTTTCTTATTCACAATGATGGCCTGGCAAGTGCCAAAAAAACACATGTAAAACAAACAAAACAAAAACAAAAAAGAAAAACAATGGCAAAATAATGAAATAGAGTTAAAACATTTGCAGGTATTGTTAAAATGTCCATAAGTAGGCCTTTTAAATCCATAACAGATATAAATTTACCCAGTTTTGAAGATTTTTGTAATGAATTCCAGGCATTAGCGGTAGCAATCACTTAGCTACCTAGCTAAACTCTTTACTACTGAAAGGGTAAAGACAAGGTGACATTGGGAACATGATTGGACCATCCAAAACATCAACTTTTACCTCAGACATGATGATAAATTACTAAGAAAATGCCTCATATGGCTAAAACACACTGTAATTACACATAGCATCAAGCGCTAACCCAACTTCCATTGGTTCTGCCATATTGAGAGACAGGAACAGTGACACAGGGTTGCATAAAACTGGATGTTTTTATTAACAGTTTATAAACTCGGTGTCACAATTAAGTCTGAACGATGACATCATTTTTTAAAGGACTCACAAAGCTAATCTGCTAATAACTCCAGATAACAAATTTGTAATGTTTCTCCTTATTCAGCATGCCAACAATTAAAAAACCTGTTTCTCACTATGCAATTTTTAAAGTCAGATCATTAAACTGGGTTGTGGGTCTGTCTCAGGTCTCTGCGCTCGCTGTCTCGCCGTGCGGTTGAAGATGAGTTTCCGTATCTCTACGTCGCAGGCTGCACTCTGAGAGACGTTTGCGCTGAATGCACCAAGTTTGTTGCAGATGTTGTTTCTTCCAGCCGCCGCAGCCTCGACATCATCAACAACACGCCTAAAAGAGAGAAACCACGCCCTCGTCCTCCCTCTTATTACACCCCCACGCCCCCAAGAGGCGGATTCAACTAAGGCAGTGATTGACTAAACAAGTGAATGGCATTGCTTTGCTAGGCTGCTCCTCTTAAGACACGCCCCCTTAATTGTTGGCCCTGCATTGGAGTCAATTATGTCAGTGATTTGGACCACTACATTCCTCCTTCACAGAGCGACCTTTGGCACTATGACATGATGGCTGAGATGCAGTTTGAATGCATGGAGCTGTTTTGCTGAGCATATCCCTTAGACACGCCCTGACACGCCCCAGGCTGCAGTCCCCGCCCTCTGAGTCAATGTTTTATAACGTGCTCCGCCCAGACAAGGACATGGGCTGCTATATTCCTGCAGTCCTTCTCCCTTAAATTAACTCCTGATGTATGTCTGGTCCAACAGCCATGCCTCAACTTAACCAGGTTTTTGTTGGTATTGCTTCGCCCACACAGGAACAAGGCACCACCATATTACTGCCTCTGCATTGTGACCTTTGACCCCTGTGGCACTAAGATATAGCGGCTTTGTTCCAGGATTGACTGTTCAGCTGTGCTTTGCTGAGCAGATCCCTCATAAATGAACCGACACACCCCTAAGCTGCAGTCCCCGCCCCCTGACCTGAGGTTAGGTAATACGTTCCACCTACACGAGGAACATGGACCACTATATTCCTGCCTTTTTGGCTCCTTTAAACCCCATCTTACTCCCTGGCCCCGCCCCTAACATAACCTGCTGTTTGTTAGTATTTCTCTGCCCATGCAAGGATGTGCACCATCATATTTTTGTCTCAGCTTTTTGACCTCTGACCTCTGATAGAGATGGACATGACAGCTGTGTTTTGACTGACAGAGTGAGTGGTGGGGTTTTTGTTGGCCTTCTCTCTTGGACACGCCCCTTTTAGCCATAACAATTGATATGCTATTTATTAGTGTAAACATCAGCATTTTCCTGCCTGGCCTATTGAGGACATGCTCTGTATGAGAAACAGGAAATGGAAAAAGCAAGTTTTTTTGCCTTGATTATAGCTCGAATGTAGTGTTCACCTCACCAATAAATCGGACACGCCCTTCCCAGCACCTCCCTCCTGAGCAGATAAGGCAACAAGCCAAATCCTATGCTGAAGTGCACGATGAAGTGTGCTATAAAGTGTACAAAATGCTTGAAGCTGCTCTGTAGCGCAGGACTGATGTTCTGAAATCACCTGAATGCCGTTTAATCTGTTTATTCTATTTTATTCTGCTGAAGTGCAATCAGATTTTAAAAAAATCCCGCACGGATCCTGAAAATATTGCAGTATGTTATTGAAATCTTCCAAACTCAGATTTGAGTTTATTGCACTATATAGTGACTGAATGTATCAGGGATGGAAGCCTGTTTAAGAATGTTAGAGAGACACTGTACAGCTATGAACACTATCTCCAACCCACTCCAGCACACACATCTCCATATTAGAGCCATAGACAGAGCCCTGATGATATCCATACTGTAAAATAAAAGTTGCCTATATGTAATGTGTTCAACAATAATAATTATTTATTTGTGCTTCACCATTCAAGTCTTGAGAAACACAGACCCTGAACGTAATCTAGCTAATGACCGAAGCAATTGATTTAGAAAGCCAGCAACATACTGTGTATTAAGACCAATGGCTGGATATATGAGTGGACAACACGGTGACATTCACTCCCATTGTTACTTTGAAGTCTTTTCTGGGTCAGAATGGGAGTCGGAATCCTGCAGTATATTTGGGAGACATCAGGGTCAACTTAACTTGTAAAAACTACAGACCACTATTCCTAAAAATAATTTGTAAAACTTAAAATGGAAGGTTGCCATCTGCTTTATTCACTATGGGCCCAATTCTCCTGCGCACATAAGTCGGTTTCCAGCCAACGGTTTTCAGTCTGTGCGTATTCTCCCCTCGACTTCAGTCTGTAGGCAGTTATGCGCTTTGGGCGGAGCAAGCCCAAAATCAGGGCGTTTCTTATGTAAATGCCGTTTACGCGCATCCCGCCCTTGACTTACGCACTGTTTCAGCTGCGCGCTGCCGAGGCCTGTGGTAAATCAGCCGCCACTGTGTGGTGAAACGATGTGTTGCCTTTTAAGTCGGCAGCAGGTCTACTTTTAACATTATTATACACGTATAAATAAAGTTAAAAAAATTCTAAATTTGTGGGTTATTTGTTGTAAACTACAATGGCATCTCTTGTAACCATACACACACACAAAGAAACAAAAAACGTTTTACACCACATCATTGTTCAAAAGCCTGGTAAAACATTATTAGCTCCATTAGAATAAAGCAGAAATAGCAAATAAGATTAGTATTAGATTAGTACTATAAGATTAGTACTTTAGCTAAGATAAGATAAATAGATAACTTTCTGATTTGACTTGATAGTCGTAATTCACACACCTGCTCTGCACCTGCTTGTGCTGCTGAAGCGGGAGACGAGCCGAAAAACTCAAAGGAGACGCCAAAGAAGTATTCCCACCTCGTCAATATACTGGGGCTCACTGATGCCCAGTGCATCCAGAATACTGGACAAACAGCTTTCCAGCCTCACCTGCCTGCACTTCTTACTGATGGAGCTGATGGACATTCAAGACGCGAAAAAGAAAAAATGAACAAAATTATATTTATATAAAAGATGGCATAGTGGGCACATTTTGTGCACGTTTTATGTGTTCATCGTGAGCATGCTAATAGCTAATGTTTCAATAGTAGGCTCCGTACTTACTGGTCCATACTTACTTACTGGTCCATGTCTTTATATACACAGGTCCAGCTCACATGTCGTTTCATATATAGTTTATTTTATTGGTTAATGTCATAGGCCTACATAGAAATTATTACTAAAGCTGAGCTCCTCCTTTAGCACTTATTTTCAAAATCAGAGTCTAGGTTTTGCTTTGATTTACATTCACATGGAAAAAGTGAAAGTCCACGTTCCATGTTTTCCCAACAGCCAAAATACTCGAGAGTGTGATTCAGTCTACTTCCATTTTAAAGAAATCACGTCTTTATTAATGAGGCAGTCTTCATTTTGAACTTACGCTCAGTGGGCATGGTCGGAGCGCACGGGGAGAACATGCAGAACTGAAATGTGGTAACTGAAAGCACACAAAACATGATTTATGCGTGAATGGGAGAATCGCACCCTAACATGGGAATAGGTGGGATTAAAAACTGTACTGCAGCCAGACATTAGAGGGCCTCAGACACAATTCACCTTTGACTCCTTGTCACAATGTCCACTCATATGTACAGTTAGTGGTGAAGACTGTAAGGACACAGTGATGATGAAAATGACACAGAACCATCCAAAATGTCAACATTTACCTCAGATGTGTTGATAAATTCCTAAGAAAATGTGATGTGCAGCTAATATTACACTGTATGCTTAGCAACAACCGCTAACCCAAGCTTTGTCGGTTCCACCAAATTGTGTCACAGCTCATGGAGAGATTCAATGGCATTAGCTTAGCTTGTTCTACTGTGATTCAAATAATCATTAGCAAAGTTACCAATCTGTTTTGAAATGATTAGGTGTTAGATAGCTAGCTAGCTAAAGTTAGTCAGAGAATCATGAGCTAGGTTAGCTAGCCAACTTTCTCCACACAGTTTAGCTAGCTATGTGTTAGATTTGACTGTTCATGTGCTTTAAACATCGAGTCACTGACTGATGTTTCAGATTCAGCTGAAGTGCTAGAACACATTTCTGAATAATGTCAACTTTGATTAGCCTGTTAGCTTTAAATGTGTTGTTTTAAAACAACATGATCCCCCTCAATGGCTCACATACCTGACAACATCATTAAACTGCAGATCATAGAACCCAGATGGCACGACTGTGGGTTTTTATTTCAATTTTCATACAAACAAACAACCAAACAAAGAAAATTCAGATGCTGTCTCTCTGAAGAAAGCTGTGTTTTTCAGAAAGTCAGTGGCATTTGTCATGTTTTGGAAATTAGTTCTTGAGAGTCTGTGGAGATGCAGTAACGTGCACTCTGTCTACTATCTTGGGCCCTAAAAAGGAGATATATGCCTCCACACACACACACACACACACACACACACACACACACACACACACACACACACACTGCTGCAGCTGAAATCTCCACTCATGGTCTTGTGTTTCACTCTTTTTTTGTAAATGCTGCATATCTGCAATAAATCAGTTCTAAACTGTGTCTGAGTCTCTCTCGCTCTGTGTGTGTGTGTGTGTGTGTGTGTGTGTGTGTGTGTTTGAGGGGTGAAAGAGAGGTTACACATGTCCTCAGTAAGCGTAACCCAGCTGTGTAAAGTCAGCACCGGATTTACACCACCATTTGAAACTCATAAATATTTGTATTCAGATTTAACAAAGCTTTCATTTCATTGTGATGCATTGTGGGTAGTTGGAGTGGTTGCTGTAGTGATGACAGTCTTAATTAACCTAAACTTTACCATTCCAGAAATGTTAAAAGTGCGGAATAAAACTGGTTATATAAAGGCCTGATGTAAAAAAAATCACACGTAGGAGGAAAAAGGGAAAAACCTTATGTCTTTGAATACAATGAAAAAATATAAAAATTTCCTAAGTACAACCACTAAATACACCTAGAACATTTCAGAATTTATCTTCTATTTCTCAGTTTGAGAGAGAGATGTGAAGCAACTCATGGGTCTGGTATGGAGCGCACTTGTATCTTTAGCAGGCTAAAGGCATTCCACAAGGGGGCGCTACTGGCACTCAGCTGTACGGGAATAGCAACAGCGGTAATACCACAGATTTAGAACACTAGCTTGCTAGCTAACTTGCTTGTTTTTTTTTGTTGATGTTACTTAGCTAGCTAAAATTTATTGGTAACAACATTTCTTTGCTATCATTAACTAGCCAACTAACTTTAACCAAAGTTTACAGTTAACGATTAGCACTAACTGTATATAATAACTGCAGGATCGTCATCATTACTTTTGGCTATCATCTCTTTCCACTTTTTCCTGTCCACCGCATCTTGCTCTGTTACACCAACTACCTGCAAAAATGTAATGCAGCTCTGCACATAACCAAACCAACATAATCTCGCCTCTCTGACTTTGTCTCTGAACCGTCCAGCCTGCGTTTCCTATCATTTCCCACAATGTTTTCCTTTCTGAACAGACTGGGATGGGGGTGGGGCGAATGGGGTTGGGGCGTGTCTGTAAAATGATGGACAGGAGGCCTATGTAAACACAGACAAGCACTTCACACTGTCATGCAGTTTTCAGGGTTTTTTTTTTTACTCAGCCACATAACACTGCACTGAGGCCATTACCTGAACACTTATCTTTCATCATGTTCGGTATGTTTCATATAAGGAACAAAATATAAAACACCATTAATATAAATACACTCTTGTTAGTTCTAGTCTATATAATGAATACTAGTAATGTAATGTATGTAAAGTCCAGTCAGTGAAAAATGCTTATATTACATCACTTTTATTCACATTAGGAAGGCCCTGGAGTGCAATAACCTGAAAATTCAGTTCTTCTACCTTGTGAATTTTTTTTCAGTATTCGTGGTTGCTGGTTCATTACTGTGACATTATCATTATTATTTTCAGGTTAAGTTCATTAAAACGCTGAAGTAAAAATCTGCTATTTTATTACAGATGTTGGGAAAGTTTCAGACGGGAAGCGGATCTGGCCAATCAGAGCAGAGAGGGCGTGGCCTTGTCCCCCTCCCCCCCCTCTCTAAGTGGGAGTGTCATGTTGAAGTGTACTTGGTGCGCACTACGGAAAAACCCGAGTGTTTAAAAACTTTTTAAAAATTATTGCTATTATTATGAGTTTTAAAACGTGGTGACCAAACATGGCGATATGGACTCGAGCGGACCGGAACGGACAACTGGACCTGCTGCTGCGGGACCGCTGGGTTCGGGTCACCGCGGAACTCACGCGCGAAACTTTGACTTTGACGGTCGAGGGAGAACCAAGCGGGACCGAGCGCTACAGCCCTGCATCCGGGATACGAACCGCCGTGGCTAACGGGACCGACCCGGAGAACCAGAACCGCGTGCCCAGCCAAAACTCATCCGGGGATCAGAATCACTTCAAACTGGGCGGAAGTAACGGAGCATCCGGAGAGCACCACGGCCACTACGGCAAGTTAATCCGTGATAACGGAGCCAGCGCTTCCGAGTTTGGAAGTCCTGCTTCTAGCTATGGAAGTGCGGGATCGGGGTTCGGTTCTAGACCCGGTGATACCAGTTCACCATCATCATCGGAACCGGTCCGGAAAATTCGGGTGGTTAAACAGGAATCGGGCGGCTTAGGAATCAGTATTAAAGGAGGTCTGGAGAACAAGATGCCCATCCTAATCTCTAAGATTTTCCCCGGACTGGCAGCGGACCAGAGCCGGGCTCTGCGGGTCGGAGACGCCATACTGTCCGTGAACGGGAACGATCTCCGGGAAGCCACACACGACCAGGCTGTGCAGGCGCTGAAGAAGGCCGGCAAGGAGGTGACGCTGGAGGGTAAGAGCATCAGGCGAGCGCGGGGATTCTGTCAAGGCCTCCGCGTCTGACAGCAGACCAACTAGTCACAAACGCGTGCTGCCGTACTACATAACATGTATGACCTTAACACTTACCCTAGTCAGTGTACTATTACTATTGACTACGTTAGTACGCGGACTGACATTTAACCATTTGAAAGCGAAAATAACCTGATTGAAATCACGAGTATGCTGCTAGTCAGCTCAGATGGAGTTATGGCTGCATGTAGGGGGTCTGAGCCACATAACTAAATCCGTAAGCTTTTCTCTAAATCAGGTTAATACCTGTAAGTAAGTTTTAAGGTGATTAGACATCATTTATCAGATGCAATGTTAGTGGCTGACACTAACATTCTTGGCAGAGTCGCGTCAGAAAAACGCACGTAAATCAGATCTAACCAAACACCCCTACGATGGACCGTACCACTTTAAAACCGTTAATATTGCCAGTATGAAGATGTGATGACGTGACTCTGATATCGCGATATATTAATACCACGATACACTTTATCTTCTGAATAACCTAGGGTTGGTGCTTTTAGAGTTTAAATTGATTTGAGAATGGATGTGAAATGTATTCATTTTTATGCCAGTTACAATTCTCCCACCTTTTCCTTTTTTACTTAAGGTCATTTTTTATGTATGAGTTGGAAGTAAGAATTGAAATAAAATCTACACCGCGATGACTTCACTCAGGCTAATCTAATCTAGTCTAATGTAATGTGTGTGTGATTGTCATTAGCAGTAGTGTGTAAATGTGCAGCAGGAATGTGTGTGTGAGTCAGGTTTATACACACACTGCCACATTGCTGACCAGAAGCTTAGTGTTTACACACAACTCCACATTTTCTAAACTGTTTGGACTTCACAGAGTTTATTTAACACCTTTTAAAGTGACTAAATGAATGATCAAAGATTTAAAGAAACAGTTCAGACAAAAATAAAATGTACACAATGTCTGCCTTTACTCGAGATACGTTTGCTCGCTTCTTTCCTTCTGCACTGCAGCTACACTGCTAATGTAGCTACCAAATAAAGGACGCGTGTAGCCCCCAGTTTAGCGGCCAGCACTAAATCCCCATGTGGAGATAACCAGGACTGCATCCTCTAGTCTCTGTAACAGTTTGTACATGAAGAGTTTTATAAAATATCCGAATGAATGAATTTAAAAGAAACGCAAATCAGATGCTAACATTATCATCCACGGATTTCGGACTTCACCTCAGATTTCAGTCATATTGTATAAATAAACAGTATAAAAGTTTGTCTATTACAATATACATACATATCATCACACTTCCAATAATAGTAATTAAAATAATACTCATTCCTATAGTATATTTCCTTTGGTTAAATTAGCTTAATTCAATCTTAGTTAAAGCTTAATGTAGTGTAATTTAATGTTGTAATATCAACAAATAAAGAATGATTACTCTTATATGACCTTATATAGAATAACTCCAGGTAATATATATCCCATCTGAACTGACAGGCTGGTAAAGATTGCATTATATCCCGTGGGAAAAGTTGTTTTTAGTGTTTTGTCTTTAGTATAAAGATTTTCCAGGAAGAGCCGGACTCGTTTCTGTTTTCTGTTCTCCAAAACTAAAAGAATAAAAGGATCAAATGTGACCTGGTCATGTGACCTACTAATGATCACACGTGGCCACGCCCCCTACAACAAGTGCTTATAATAAAGATTAGAATAATCGGTGTGTATTAAAATGAGGTGTGTGTACGCACGGAGTTTGTAGAAATTGATGTGTTTTATACACAGATAGATTGCTTATCTCGTGAATTGATCACAATTACTACATGCGTCTTTCAACTACATTACTGAACACACACACACACACACACACACACGAGTGGAAATCGAATCCTGTATGACAGGGCTTTAAACGCTCCATGCCTCAGTTTGTCTCCGTCACTGCTTCACTGAAGACTCGTCCTTTTGTTCATCCTCCGTTTTAATCTCCACCCAGTGACACAAACGGCTCTTTTCATGCTGCGGAGTCTGAACTGATCGACACGCAACAACAAACACGCCGAGTCACCCCGAGAACACCACTACAGGAAGAAAAAACCTTAAAGCCCATGAGGGTTAGGATGTGTCCTGTTACAGTGCTTTGGTGGTTCAGTATCTGAGTACCAGTAATGAATTTGGTTCTCTTTTTAAGGGGGACATGTGGGTGGAGCTAGATTTAGTGCTGAACATGATTGGGCAAATATAGTCATAGTGCATCCCAAATTATGCACTTTACTGTATAATCTAGTGCACTACTTCACATGCACATAGGTATGGAGTGTACTGTGTAGAGTGTGAGGGGGAGTGATAGAAACTGGATTGAAACGCAACACTTTTTTTCACCTTTAATTTATTTCTCTTGAGATCTTTGTTCTAATGAAGACCACCTGCTTTCTTTATCAGTAGTGTGCGTGCGTGCGTGCGTGCGTGTCCGGGCCCCCCAACCCCCTCAGTGAGCCACACGCTGTAGTGATTAGGGGCTCAGTGGTTTTGGAGGGAGAATTTTTCATCATAATGGATCTGGAAAAAAACGCATGAGATTATGGGTCTCATGAGGTGTGTGTGTGTGTGTGTGTGTGTGTGTCTGTGTCTGTGTCTGTGTTCCTCATCTGAAACAACTTTTTCTTTTGTTTCCCAGCATTAGGCGGTGGGATCTGAAGTGTTTGAGGCAGGTCCAGTTATTTGAGACCCGGTTACATGCACACACACATGCACACACACACGCACATGCACACACACACACGCATGCATGCGCACACACACACACACACACATGCACATGCGCACACGCACACACATACGCACACACACACATGCACACACACATGCACACACACACATGCACACACACATGCACACACACACATGCACACACACATGCACACACACACACACACACGCACGCACACACACACACACACACACACACACACACACACACACACACACACACACA
>JAQMYM010000002.1:24339924-24356044 GCA_030014255.1 Parauchenoglanis ngamensis | reverse complement strand
CACACACACACACACACACACACACACACACACACACACACACACACACACACACACACACACACACACACACGTTTTTTTGTTATTATGGATCTTGGTGTCTTTTCAGTCTAATATCTGTTTAAAGTGTGTGTGTGTGTGTGTGTGTGTGTGTGATTACTACAGACAGGAATCTGGACTCGCACTGAAAAACTCTTAGCACGTTATTGTACGGTCAGCTGTTGAAGTCAGTCGTCAGATGTTTACGTGAAACACTTCCCTGTAACGTGAGGCGAGTGAGGGCAGAACACGTGTGCGTACACGTCCGAGTCCACAGCCGAGGTCCGAGAACGAGCGAGGATCAAACGCAGAATTCTAAATGGAGGAAATCTTGGAAACACTAGACTCGGAAATCACGGCCGTCCCTCACGACGCTGACGCACGATGAGAATTTGCATCGCGACGATGAAACGGTGGCGTTTAAACTGATAACATCGTACAGGTGAGCACAGTCAGGTAACAGACCGACGCTGAGGCGGAGACAGGACCGAAACCCAAACAAAAGCGCATGGACAACCTAGACTTTATAATGATTTATAAAAATGTTACAGCAAAATATAAACATCTTTATGCCTTCATCACTCGCCGCCGGACGGGTTTCGTTTTCGTGTTTCTGCCCAGCTGAGGTTCTTTAGGTAGGTTCTGCAGATTAGATTTCAGTCAGGATCAAGGTCACAGCAAGGTCAGACATTTCTTCTTCACTCCCTGTTTGATGTACACTATACAGCCAAAAGTATGTGCACCCCTGGCCGTATTGTAGGCCGTACAGTGTATTTGTGTCAGCCATATGATGGATTATGTATACCACAGATCCTTCAGGAAAGTGTAAATGGAACTACTCTTTACTCTATCAGGCCACCTACAGGTGAAACCCGGTGCTGCTCCACCTACAGGTCACTTGGGTTCAACTTCACCTTTTCAAAGTGCAATCAAATTAAATAAGAATTTTATATCCAGATTTCTGTAAAGCCGCCTTGTGCCAAAGTCCACTGTTAAAAGTTCCACACAAATAAAACCGAACTGAATGTAGCCGGTTTTCTCGCATCTCCCAAAGCCATGTTTTGGGTTGAGATTTAGATAAATGCTGGATTTAGGAACATGCAGATCGGACTAGTTTCAAGAATGATGCGTTTTCACACGTCTAGCTTCACTGTGAGCGACACGCAGAAATCGCCCGTAGGGGTCCTCGCTCACGTGTCTGAATCATCCTCACTCCTTTACTGCTGGAGGCTTGGGGTCACGCGTTATACAGAATCCATCAGCTGTCCTGCAGTGAGAGTGGACTAAAGCAGATTTGCGGTTCTTCTCACAGAGCAGTGCAGGAGTCCGAGTTCTTATCTGTCGTAATCAGAATCAGACATCTGGTTAAAATGGGGCACAAATTTAACAAAACAAACCAAACCAGCAGGATGTATTTTTTGTTTTAAATAATAAACCTTCACACTATTGTCATGAGATCTTGGATCATGTCTCCCAGTGATCCTTATACATCACACACACACACACACACACACACAGTGTTCCAACTCCCTGAGATGATACTGCACACTCCAGTCCACACATGAGGTAAAGAACCTTCTGCGTACTTCCTGTTCTCACCAACACAACACACGGCGTGTTCCACGGACTTACACACAACTGCTTTGCTTAATTTCTATTACAATGCTAATGTAGCAGTTGTTGCAGCGCTAATGCAGCTAATTGTCCCTCCTTCACTGCCGTCTGGAAGAAATGAGACTGACAGAGAAATGAGAGAGAGAAAAACAGACAGACAGAGAGAGAGAGAGATTTCGGTTCGACTTCAACTCAACATCCAAAACACGACGCGAGTCTTTTTTCAATTTGTTCCATCAAATAAAGCTGAAGGAGCCTCAGCGAGACGATCGGACGCCAAGCACGTCACTCTCTAGTGAGGAGACAATTCAACCAATCCGAGTATCGACGCTTTACATGATGACATCACTTCCTGCAGCAACCTGCTGTTGCATAGGTTTTATAAAAATGTTTGGCACTTTTATGTCACGACTTTCATGTTTATGTTTATTGTTAAACTTCCTGTCTTATATTTCCCTCACAACAGAACGGAGGAACTCCACAGATACGCAAAGCGCCAATTAATATCGACCCGTCGTATCCGTGAGCGTGCGGTCCTTCTGTCCCAGCGAGTCGACACAGCGAACGCAAAAAAAATTCAAAAGACAGACGGCGACTAAAACTATACAACCCTGCAACGTGGTTTTCTGTATTACGGTTATATTTCATCTCAGAGCAACTAACGGCAGGCTTTTTTACAAGTAAAGTACGGTTATAAAAAAGATTTGAAAAGGCTGCACTTTCAGGAAGAGATGGAGACGCGACCTCGGCGTCCTTGTTGTCCGAGAAACGTGCACTTTTTTATAAATATTGGAAGTACAGCAACGGAAACGGAAAAGAACTCGGCTGGAAATCTGCACCGTTCCGTGTCGGAGTCCTGAAAAAATGCTGCGTTGATATTTTTTGTCTATCAGTGATGTTGAGCGAGTGGATACAGTCGTGTCTGTGCTCAGCTAATTATCTTTATTTCTTTCCTTCAGCACTCTCTCTCCCTCCTGAGTAAAGGGGGCGTGGCTACTGCGTCTCTACTGCACTGCGTCTAGTCGTTTCTTTACATTACTGCTTGCTTTAAAACTCATCATTCACACATCGGATCGTTCCAGAGACACACACCCCTGCTACGCATGATCTAGCGGGCGCACAAACTTTTGACACTCGGCCTCGGGTCAGCGTCTCGTCACACACATCAACGCCGTTCCCGTGGCAACCCCGACTCTCACACCGAGTCCCTGCTGCCCTTCACTTGGCGCTGGTGATGGTGGGCGGCTCCGTGTACCAGTGCGGGACGGGATCCGTGATGGCGCCACCCAGAGGCAGAGCGATGAACGGCGGACACGTCGCCGTGCCGACCACAGGCACTGGGTAAGGGTGGTGGTGGTGCGCGGCGAGCCCCTCGCTCCTCCCGATGTGGATCTCGTCCTCCTCGGTTTCGCCGGTGCTCTTCCGGTACACGGGGTTGTCGAAGTTCATGCTCTTGGTGCTCCTGAGTCTCCAGTTCCGATAAATCAGACAGGAAGCGGAGAGAAGCAGCACGAACGCCACTGCACAGACGACAGGAAGTGCGCGTAAAGACAGGAAGTGCATCGAGCTGTTAAACAACATGATGCGGTAACCAAGACGGTTAAGAACGTTCACGTGTTATTATAACTGTACTGCATACATTTAATCAGGCACTTTATTAGAACCTGATAATTACAAACATCATGTAATTTCTAAAACAAACAGAGGCAGACAGAGAAATAAGGAGGACAGATGAGTGGCGTAAATGAGAAAAGAAAGAAAGCAATAGTAAAAAGAGACATGAAAACAAACAAGCAAAAAAACCTTATGAGGACCATCCAGAACCGGAAACAACATCCAAGATCTTACTATCATCCTTATGAGGACATTACAAGGGTATATAAACACGTATACGCACACACACATGCACACGCACACACTGCAGTGCTCACGATGCTCACTGATCTGCAACCGTGCTGTGAGAGTGCTAAGGGAATTTACAGGCAATAAAGAATACGCAGTGTCACACACACACACACACACTTCAGTGCACTAAAAATAATCTGGGCAGCAGCACCTGTGAGGAGGAGAAACGTACCGATGGGAATTCCGACTCCGAGCACGGCCACAGGCACAGTGTGTCCAAACAGAAACAACTCGTTTCCGGCTGGAGGAGGAAAAGAGAGAGGGAGGGAGAGACGGTGGGATATGGAGAGACAGAGTGATTGAGATAGACAGACATGCAGAAACAGAGAGATGGAGAGAGGAGGATGAGGAGAGAAAAAGCAAGAATAGAGAAAGCAGAGGAGAGAGAGAGAGTTAGATGAGGAGACTGATCACTCACGCCGGTGTTGTGGTGACTGTAAGAAACAGCAATAAGAGAACAGCTTGTAGTGTTTACGGCATGTTTATACAGCAGCTTATACGACCCTGCTGCGGACACGTTCACACGACGTCACAATTATTAATCAACAATTACATCATCACCCAGACACAGATTAGCGCCATGCTAATGACTGGATCTGTGTACAATTCACACTCTCACACTCACACACACACACACACACTCACACACTCACACACACTCACACACACTCACACACACTCACACACACTCACACACACTCACTGTTTTGTGCCACGATGTCCATTTAGAGCGCGTCTATTAAATGCGACATTTCAAATATGACTCAAAGCCTTGATTCTTTTTGCCTGAAACGTCTCCTAGCCATGTGCTGATATTACTGTTTCACTTTAATAGGATCATGATAGTATGAAAGTGATGAACACTCACATTATAAACATCTAACTGTACATTAAATGTAAACACTACACAGGCAGGAGGACAACCATACATTTGGTACTTGAAATTCACATCATTGCAGTAAAACTTTACGCAGCTACATCATGTACAGGACTCTCGCGCTGAGAATAAATGGTCATCGTCGAATAAAACGTTACATAAAAAACAGAAGGTGATAAAATCTGATAGAAGTAATGTTGAGTCCAATTTACTCGGAAAGGAAACTGGTAATAATGCTGACATTTAACGTTTCATCTCCAGCACTGAACATTTTGTCTTAAAAAAAAAATGTAAGGAATATTAAATATTTTAAACTATTACGTGACGTTATTTTATCCCGTTACCTGATATGACACATGCAGATGGAGAAACACAGTGAGCGTGAGTGTGTGTGTGTGTGTGAGGACTGAACAGCGCACATGTAAACACAGACACTGCTCCTCCTGTACATACCGATAGGATTTCAACACTCTGATCCCCCACGCACGCAGAGAGAGAGAGGAAGCGCATGGTCAACACTACTACACACACAAACAGACACACACACCTGCCTTTATCTCACACATGCTCACACACACACACACACATCTGCACACACTTACAACACACACACACACCCACAATAATAATAATCCCTATGGGGAATGTGAGCTTGCATCACGCCGTGTTGCATGTTGGGACGGAGACGCCACCATGTGAGGAACGCTCTCCTGCACCTGCTACAGCGGCTACCTGCTTACCTGTTATAAAATGCTCTTTGCATCAGTGCTGTTTATTGGGCTTAGTTTGTCCAAAGACCGCTGCTCGGCATTGCAATTCAGTTTCTCCCAGTAAAGTTTAAAAAAAAAAAAAAGTCCTTTTCCTTCTCTTCTCCATCAGATGTGACAGACTTAACCAAATTTTAAGTCAAACAAAACAAAAGGTAAACAGGTAACTGCTGTAGCAGGTGCAGGTAATGGAGCGTTCCTCACAAGGTGGTGTCTCCGTCAAAACATGCAACACGGCGTGACCTAACATCACATTCCCGCATCACACAAAGCTCAGCAAAGCTCACTGAATTCAAAAGAAGAATGATGGACATGCAAGAGCTGGTAGACAGACAGAAGGGCAGAAGGTAGAGAGACAGGGTATAAGGAGAGAGAGAAAAGAACAGAGAGAGGGAGAGATGTATATGAAGAAATGAGAAGCAAATGTAGACAGAGAGACAGATACAGGTGGATACAGAAAGAAACAAATGCAAACACAGAGCAAAGAGCAAAGAAAGAAAAGAAACTGTGTGGGTGGCCTCTGGGTGGCGTGTGAGTGGCGTGTGGGTGGCGTGTGGGTGGCGTGTGGGTGGCGTGTGGGGGTATGGTAACGTATGTACACACCTCTTGAACACAGCAGTTTCGGTTTTGGCGTCTACAGTAAGGCTGAGTGTTTCCTTCATGGAGCCGTTAGTGACCGTCTCAGTGATGCGGTCCACCGCCACCTCCTCATCCACATCACAACCACTGGACTGAACAGCTGGAGGCGCGTCCCACTGAGATGCGGCTGGGAGGATGAGGGAGGGAGAGAGACAGTGCATGTGAGAGTAAAGCCACACTCTTACACTCCCCTGTGCAGGACAGTATCCCGTCTCCATAGAAACGGAGTGTGTCGTTACAGCGGTGGTGTGTGCACTCACCTGCGGGCGTGTTAACGCCCAGAGGGTCTGCCGGCTCCGCACTCGTCTCCATGGCAACTGGAGAGTTGCTCCTCAGGGGGTCTTTGGGGCTGCAGAGATCAAACCACACCTTCATACTGAGTTTATACACATGTCTACAGTTTGTATTCATTTGTACAGCTACTTAATGTAAAATAAATGTCTTCTACTTTATCCTCCATTTTCTCTGCATTATCTAGTTTTTTACCAAACCTAGACCATTTCATTGTACAGAACATGCATCACAAGAAATCGCTACAAGGAAAGACATTAACATGTTCGTGTAAACGCGTGTAGGTGTCATGTTGGCTCACCTGACTGGCGTGAAGCTGGAGAAGTTGGCCCAGCCTGTTTCCGTGGCAACAGTGTTGGTGGGTGTACTCCATGTGGAAGGAGAGGAAGTGGGTGGGGCCAACGAGCCTCCCGTTTCCATGGGAACGTCATCAAAGTTGGCTGTCCAGATGGGGCCTGAAACAATCACATGCTGTTTAATTCACTTTTAATAATAATGACAAATTATGTTCAAGTTTAATAATTATACTAAAATCCATCAGGATGATCAGCAGGTGGGAGAGACACAGATGTCACGGTCACCTTCTCCGCTATCCACCTCCATACGGTCATCAGCCGCTGGGTTCGACGCCTCAAACTGGTCTCTCTTCACATCCTCCTCCTCAGAGTCTGTACTCTCCTCACTGTCTGTGCTGCCCGAGCTCCTGGTGCACAGAGAGACAGAGAGAGAGACACAGAGACACAGAGAGAGAGAGACACAGAGAGAGAGACACAGAGAGAGAAGAAGTAAGTCTAAAACAGTTGACAAGTTGAATGAAAGTGAGACATCGAGAGGTGGCATGAGAAAGACAAGGCAGACGCGTGCGCAGAGACAGGCAGGCATACCTGGAGCGTCTCGGAGCTTCAGGAGCAAACGTCACGTCCTTCTCGTCCCAGATGTCCTCCTCGTCTGAGCCCGTATCCTCAAACTGCTGGATCTTCTCCTTACAGCACGCCTCAAACAGGGCCATGTTCGCCTGGAAAACACGCACATTAAGATATTACGCTCTCAGTGTGCTAACGGAAATGCAGTGGAGGTTTAACACGTGCAGATTGATGAATAAAAGTAGAAAAAGCAGGGAAAAATAAAGAAGCAGAAGAAGAAATGGAAAAGGAAATAAAACAGAAAAAACCCTCTTACAATATTAACAGAGAAACGGATAGAAATGACATCAGTTTAATCAGGGCACTATTTAACTGCAGACTTGCACTTTATTTACTTAATTACTTACTTAATTCTATACATTTCTTTCTCCATCCCATCAGACGTATGTGCCAATAATCAAAACGATAAGTGTGCGTGTTAGGTCTAAAAATTTGTCTAGAGGTCAAAGAGCATTGCGTGTGTTTAATTTCAGTGGGGATCAAAAACACACGTGCACACACGCTCAAGTTTAACAACCAATTTAGATTTTATCAGCACAAGTGAGCACATTAGTAGACGACAGTGGTGTATAAATATGAATATTAGCTGTTAGTGAAACAGATGAGGCCACGTGTGGGCGTGCAGGTGTGCGAGAGGTCATGGCAGTGGAATAAAACACATCACATACTCACACTCTCATTTGTATTCAAGGAAAAATTGATGTCTGATATTCTGTCAAAGGGAATACTGCAAGGTTAAAGAGAACAGAGTTTAGTTCAGTTAAAACTGTCAAACACACACACACACACGCGCGCCATCCATCCTCACGCACACACACACGCACACACACGCACCATCCATCCTCACGGACACACACAGCCCAGCAACGTACTTCAGCAGGACGGCTCATTAAACACTCCACAGATTTCCAGATTAGATCCCAAAACCACCACAAGCTTTCTAGAAATAATTATTTTTGTAATATTCAGATGGGATTGGGTTTCCTGACGCACGTGTGTTCAGTATGCACGTGAGATGGTGTGTACTATGCGATGGGTCTATCAGGTCTTGTAACTATCACTGACTAAAAAAAGTATGATCTGTGGCTCTGAAGAGGGGAACGAAATGGGCGTGGTCAGATATAACGTGTACGTGACGTGTATCGCAAATCTAATTACAGTTGAAAATTATGTTACTAGCCGGCTGTAGCTGGAATCACTAGGTGTTGGTGTTTAGTCAGGTTTTCAGGAATTTTTCATAACTGAAGTCAGGACTGTAAATAAACATGACTAAGCTGTAAGGAACCTCATTATAAAACTGAAATAATTTCCTTTGGTCAATCTTAAACCTGCAGACGCAGACGTTTCAATCGCCTGACCTCAGAGACGTCTCTGCAAGAATCTATCAGCGATTCCCGAGTCGATCGTTAGCCTGGCCTACTGTTCAGTAATGCTGCTGGAGAACGTCTGCAGTGACGTGCGGTCAGATTGCAGTCACCTCCCTGGTGTGGAGTATTAAAGCAAATTAAAAAAATGAACAGAACTTCTTATCCACATTAATGCTCACAGCTACACCTGCGGCTCTGCTAACGTAGCGGCTGCGCTAACTCGGCTCACGACTCTGCGAGTGCCGCTAGACCACTCATGCACATCCGGTCATATTTAAAGGGATGAAATTAATGTCACACAGCGTGTCTGAAAATGATCTAATATGGAGATCTATGGAAAAATACCCATAATGCACAGCACGACCTTCAGTTTTATTCCATCAGTTACCAAACATGAAATTTTGAACACGTTGCAGACCGTACACATCACGGAGACAGCGAATGCACGCCGGTTGCTATAGGAACAATGCCAATTTGCATGCGATGAGAACGACTTAGCTGGTGAAGGTTACAAAGTTACAAATCGCGACATTCAGCCGATGATTAGAGATGATGTCGGATTGAATATCAAACCCGAAAAGGAAAAATATACTGATCAAGAAGGTGGTGATTAATTCTCTAGAACAGCGGCTCTGACGGTAGCGCAGCTTTATATTAACGCATTACCGTTTCCATAGTAACAGCTCATTCACAGGGACGTGTACAGCGCACGGATAATAAACTGACAGGATCAGGAGAACAGGATCTAACTGGCTCCAAGGCCAATCCACAACGTTAAACGCAACTATAAAAGGATAAATTCTGCCTGTAATTGTAATGACTGATGAAATAAAACAGATCTTGGACTGAGATTTCTACACAGAAAGCAACAATACATCCAAAAATGAAATGTGAAAAAAATTGAAGCTGTTCTTTACATCAGATGCAGTCGATCAGCCGAGACACGCTCAGTGTGAAGTCCGAGTTTGTGCTGGAGCTACAATGCTAATGTTGCTAAGTGATAATGGACGTGTATAGCCTCCAGTTTAGCGCGGTGTGTAAATCACCACACACTCCACACTCACACTCAGACGACACACCGCTCTCTCGAAACATGAAGCCGATATAAAAAACCACCATCGGTCCCTAGCAGAGGCAGACTCCGGCAGCGGGCGTGGCTAAAGCTTGGAGGCGGGGTTATAGGTCAGACGCGATCTGGATAATCATATCGCTCCAAACGTAAATAATAAAAAACAATCTTTACAAACGCAGTGACTGAGAACGTGTTTACATATTAATTAAAAATATTTAAATGTACAATCGTCAATTCTTTATTTTGCAGTTTTTAAACTGTATTTTATTAATATTGCATTTTTTTAAACATTTTAAATTTATTAATTCAAGTTGATTTATTAGACTTAAGATTTAACAGATTCTTTTAAAATACTTTTGTATGTGTGATTACTCGTTTATTACACTTCTGTATTTTACTAAATTTACAATGAACAAAAGTTTTAGCTGCTGCGTTTTCTAATTTGCTAAACTAAAGGCCATATTTCTGATCAGTGTCTCCTGATCAGCTCCAGACGCCGCTCTGCTCTCGCCTCGTCTCGTCTGACCGCACACCTGAGTCAAGCGCTAAAATCGGTACATTTCATTTTTGGATAAATTCCCCATAAATCTGATATTTTCTCAGGCTGTATCCCTGATTATCCCAGCACCGGCCCCACAGCGCCGTTACCCCTCCCTCCCCAATGCCCACCCCCGTATGACAGGAAAGGATCATGCAGGATGAGTACTCACTCCACCACATCGTCCTGATCCGCAAACTCTTCATCATTGAAGCCGAACTGCTCAATAAAATTGGACGTCATTTGTTGCATCTGATAATCAGAAAAGGCCTGGCAAAGCCCAGGACCAGCGATAATGATATAGTCTTGACATGAAAACATTTAAATTCCTCATTTCACAACACACACACACACACGCGCGCGCACTAGCTGTGGCTAAAACATCAGTGGTCACGCACACACACATGCAGAGGTTAGCCGTAAAACACTGCTTTAGAGGCAGAATGTCACTTCAGCATTTCACACGAACACAGTTTTACAATATTAGTGTCATTGCATTAAAAATGCGAACAAAATGCTTTCTTAGACTCTGGATAAAAAAAAAAACTAAATTAATAAGCAGCTTCATTAAAAAAAGAAAAACAACAAAAAAAACCCCCAACAACCCTTACACTCTTAATGGTTCTTCGGTTGGTGGAACCCAGTTTCCTTATAAGAAAGTGTTCCAAGTAGTTCCAACACCTTAAAGAACCGTTAAGGAATCCTCGAGGAACTCTGTTCTGAGAGAGTTTTTTTTTAGCTGGTAATGTTTGTGAAAAGCGAGAACTTTTAATGATCAGACAGCTTGGTTCCGCACGGTGCAGGTCTGAACGGGCTGAAACGCAGAGCGCGAGTCACGCCGTGGGCTTCTCACTCCGCTGCGATTCACACACTGTCTCCTCTTTAATAAAACCATAATTAAGCAGCAGAAGTGAGTAGATCAGGGCTTTTCCCCTACACTTCACACACAGCATAATACTCACACTGTACAACGGATTTGTTTACTGAACTCGACACATGGTGCGACACTGCTCCCTAGTGGACACTCACATAAAATTACATTACATGCAGCATCTAACAAAAGGTTTTAACTTGTAATGTAACAGATGTAATGTTATGTTGATATATTTTTAACATTTAAAGCTACACTATGTAGGATTTCTGCTCTCTAGTGGTGAAGTTGCAGATCTGCAGCCACCTGAACACCCCCTCTCACCCCTCCCTTTCCAGGTGTGTATTAGAAGGTACAATGGGCGTCAGGTGCTGCGGCGTACAATTACATTCCATTTCTGCGAACAGATCCCCCTACATAGTGCCACATAGCCTACATAGTGGACCTTGAATATCTCAGTACTTTAAAAGGTTCACTGGATCATTAACGGTTCTCAGGCTCTTGAAGGTTTTGTCTGGAACTCTTCCCCTAGTAGGATTCTACCAACTGAAGACCTGAAGATAGTGTCAAAGCCAATTTAAAGATACAGCCACAAATCCATATCACAATAATAAAGGTCATGATATAGATCAGCCTGGTGATTATTAGCACATTCCTACACGTTAATAACGTTTAACGTGAGGAGCAGGAGGATGCGAGGTAGCTGAAGCTCATGGTGTTACCTGCTGCAGAGATGAGTCGTGGTGAAAGCCGCTGTCTTTAAAATCGCCCTCGTCGTCGCTGGAGGAGTGAATGTGATGCGTGTTAACCTGCAGAGGATGCACAACTGTGCATTACTGAGGAGTTCACCATACTACGAGTGGCACAAGTTCAACTTCAGCTCAGAACGCAGAAATAAGTACAGTCCCAGCGTATGGTACGCTAGCTGTTAGCATGTAGGAAACCAATCTACAGCAACACTAACCAAAAAACATCATGCAGAATAAAAATAGCAGCTATAGGAAGAATCTGTAATCAACAAAGTAGTCAGGTGTAACGAAATAATACAATTAATTTCTGCTTAGAAAGTAGGAAACCAAATACAGCCTGCAGCGCACAAACACTACACGCCTCAGTTTCAGTGTAGGATGATGGGACACAGCACTTACTAAATCTACAGTGTTTTTCTTGTTTGTGTCTGCTAACTGCCCTGAGGCGAAGGCCTCCCATCTTTCCCGCTCATCCTCCTGGAGCTCTGTAACACACACCCACACACACACACACACACACACATGTTCTAGATGTTAAGGAGTGCTCCACATTGTTTGTCTAGTCTGAGAATGTTATATATTTATCATTAAGCTGCAGGACATCAAGCTGCGTTCACATTTTGTTTCTTTCCTTATTACAGAACAATAGTTAAAAAACAGCCCATTGTTACTTTATTTCACGTTTTTTCCACCATCTAACCCCACAGACATCAACAGTGCACTTTGCTACATGACTGTTGCTATGGTTACACCATGGAAGGTGTTATCTTGCCCTGTTGATTTTAATTAAAGACATTTCCGCACATGGCCGATAATCACTTCCCGGCACAAACCCACGCCACTCCCTTTGTCCCGAGTCTGCATTGGGGGGGGTAAGTAAATACAGGTTTCGCCTAAGCTGTTGCCATGGATACTGAGCTGTTATTCAATTGGTGGGGGCTATAAATGTTAGAAAAAGGTATCAAGACATCTCAGTAAAGTGTACAGTGATGTCATTTCTCAGCACATTGATATGTAGCCAACACGCAGCCAGCCTGTGTGTGTGCAGCAGTGAGACTGACCTGAAATGAGTTGCTGAATCTGAGAACCATTCGGACCCTTATCACTGTTGTGCACTATAGAGTTAGCAATTCTGGTGAGATGTCCCATATAACCTCTCCTACGGCCTCCTTCAGACCTGAGAGAGAGAGGGAGAGGGAGCGGGAGAGGGAGGGAGAGAGAGAGAGGGAGAGGGAGAGAGGGAGAGCGGGGGAGAGGGAGAGAGAAAGATCGAGCGGGAGCGAGCGAGGTAGAGAGAGAGTGCGCGCAAGAGAGCAAGGGAGGGAGAGAGCAAGAGAGAGAGAGACAGGGAGGGAGAGAGCAAGAGAGAGAGAGACAGGGAGGGAGAGAGAGAGAGCGCAAGAGAGAGAGTGAGGGAGAATATTGCCATATGCAGTGTACTCAGTAAGTAACAGTCCCGGTGTAGACGTGTGTAATGCGTGTGTATGAACGGTGCTTCATATGAAGGAGGGAACAGTCATCACTCACTGCTCTCTCTCGTTGGAGCTCCAGGCCTCCAGGATTCTCTGCACCAGCCGACACTTCTGAAACAGCTGTGAGGGAAAATACAGAAAATCAAATACTAATGAAGTTGGCAAACCAATCACCTGTTACCTATATGTGTGAGTAAGTGTGTACGTGCACGTGTGTGTATTGTAGTGTATGAAGGAGGACACTCACGTGTGTGATGAGGATGTTTTCTCGGACCGGCTCCTGATCCTCGTCTCTGTTAATCTCCGAGTCGCTCTGGGTCGGAGGCATCGCTAAGATCATCGCTATACAGATTTCTACTTGTATGTGCAGGAAGTTATTCCAAATGTATTTGAAATACATATCCTGTAAATAAAACAATGCACCACAACTGTGATAACGTGGAAGCATGGCCCCAAGAGTTTTATTCCACACTCCACAGAGTGTGCGCGTGCGCGTGTGTGCGACTCACGAGGATGATTCCCAGCATGTTGAGGTTGATGAGCTCCTGGTTGATGATGTGAGTGTTGGTCTGTAGAAGGCTAGCCACCAGTCTCACCACGTTGAGGCGCGTGTTTCCCACCGGCGGGTCCAAAACGCCCCACGTTGTCTTCAACACTGTTTTCTGGTATTACCAAGGACAAAAAACAAAAACAAAGAAACAAGAAGAAAAAAAAAACACCCAACAACAAAACAAGCATTAGCTGGAGAAAATCTTGTACATTATTAAAATTTCCCAGGCTGTACCTTTAACCAGTTTAGAATACTATTTTACAGGTTGTTGTTATACTCTGCTTACTTCAGCTTTAATTTCTGATTTTATATTTGTTTATGTGGTGAATGGACTCGGACCTTCGGAGGATCCAGGAGGAGCTGATGGAAATCTTTCAGTCTGGGTCTGACTGCCTCGAGGATGCTCTGATTAACTGAGAAGGATGGGTGGTTCATTCCCGGAGGACAGAGATCCAAGTGACCCTCAAACCTGCACAAACATCACAACACAAATCAGTATGGAGATTTAGATCTCTAATGAACAGTCCAGAGACTGTGGGGACAACACGAAGGAGAACCCTAGAGAGGAACCAGAATTAAACAAGAACCTGTCCTCACAAAACACAAACAGGACTGAGAGTTGGGAGTAAGAGTCCTGGGATGAGCAACAGGACAGTCTTTATGACCACAGCAGCAGCTACAAACCAACAGCACCCAGGTGAGATCAAACAGTGAGGAAAAAAATAAGTGCATCACAATCTGCTTACAGCGAACACTCTGTTCACACACCGACAGGCGATCGCTTCTTTACTACACTTGCAGTTTTAGCTACAGTGATGTATTGAGATTTTCCAGCTTCACTGCAGATTAGCTACGGCTCATCCTCAGACCCTAAAGCTATTCCTTCAGTTCTTCACTCATGACTTTACTTAATTCCCACATAACTGGAAGAAAAAAAAAAACAAAACTCAATATGGTTTCAACTTATCCTGTCATATTAAACATATAGAGAGGCATCATGAAGGAAATGTAGCAGTAGCAGAGATCATTTTTGACTCTGGTGAATGTATGTAGCTTATACATTTAGCTCGCTTAGGTAATCTAATCTGGGAATGATGTGAGTACAATGCGGAGCAAGTAAGACCTAAAATCACACACAACGTCCACTCAGTAGATTCTGCATCTCTAATCAGAACTACAGGGGACACGAGCAACACGTTGCCTGCTAGGTCTACCCTCAGGTCACTTACGCTGGTCTCCGTGTCTCGAAGAGCGTGAGGAGGATCTGGATCACACTGACTATCGCAGATTCGTTCTTCTCCTTGTCAAAGATGTTGGACAGCAGCTGCTCTACAGTCTCCTGCCTAAGAAACAGCACTAGTGTTAACATACACACGTCCTTGATGTTACTCTGTATGTGTGTGTGTGTGTGTGTGTGTGTGTGTGAGTGATAGAGAGAGAGAGAGAGAGTGTGAGTGAGACATACTTCTCCAGTGTGGTGAGCAGAGGGTCAGGCTCTGAGGAACCCTGCACCTGGAACATCTGATCTCTGCTCAGGCGAATGATCTCACACAGAGACTGAGACGCATTCGAATGCCTCTGCAGGGAAATAATAAATAAATAAATAAATAAATAAATAAATAAACAAACAAACAAACAAACAAATGATAAGATATATAACAATTACCCAGAATTGGAATCTTTCTTCTTTGCATGCTCTAAACTTGATTCTAAATTGTTATTATTAATCCAAGAAATACAGATTGAATCATAATTTCTTTATTAAATGCACGGCTGTGTGATTATGAATAAATTTTATAATAATAAATAATATTAATATTCTGATGAACACTGATGAGTCCCAGTGCACGTTTCTGGGATATCCATCTTTAAAATCTTAATTACAAGTTCACTGAAGATTGAAAAGTATGAAATAGTTCTTTTCAGGGTCCATTCGTTTTTTAAAGATATTAGATAAATGTATTTATAAATATAAATTTATAAACAACAGTTTTGCTAACAAATCTGTACATTCTGATGCTGTCAGGTTTCAATGATACACAGGCATGAGATTTGTCACATTGAACGTAAATAAAAACTGACTCACATCCTCGTCCTGAGAAGGCTGTACCATGTCCACCAGCCGCTGGATCACCTTCTCCTCGTTCAACCACTGAGACCACACACACACACACACACACACACACACACACACACACCCCAAATTAACAGTGCAGAACTGTGCTCCTGCCTCGTTTAATTAAACCTGGTGTAATTGAATCGCTATGAGAGCAACATCTCTCTGGATAAAAGTGAAAATGAAGATGTAGCTGTAAGGGGGGTGCATATAGATAGAGAGATATATGTAGGGGTATAAAGGGGCGCAGGTGTAGATAGAGAGATATATGTAGGGGTATAAAGGGGCGCAGGTGTAGATAGAGAGATATATGTAGGGGTATAAAGGGGC
>JAQMYM010000002.1:24325290-24337174 GCA_030014255.1 Parauchenoglanis ngamensis | reverse complement strand
TGCGGGCGCGTGAGCCGGGGTGGGGGCAGGTGTGCGGGCGCGTGAGCCGGGGTGGGGGCAGGTGTGCGGGCGCGTGAGCGGGGCGTAGAGATCTCACTTGTATTTGATTTTCTCCTCGATGTCGTCGCTGGGCTCCTGCGTGATGAAGCCCACCAGGTCCTCCATGCACTCTGGCCGGATCAGGAAGTCCACCAGCTTGTGGTTCTGAGCTTTACACTCCTGCAGGACGTCCTCCTCGTCCATCACCTCCCTCAGGGTCACGTCCTCTTTGTCCAGGAGCGTGTCGATGTGAGAGGTCGTGTGCAGGTCAAACTTCCAAAACATGGCGCTTCTGTGGACCCACAACACAACACACCATCAGGACGGGACTGCTCGCGTCCCTCACGCACCAAATATCAGCAGAGCGCACAACATTTAAAAAGATTGCGTGAGATCTAAATGCAGAAATTATTCATTTACATCAATTTATTAAACATTACAATACAAAAATATTTTTTTCGAAAAACATAATTAAGCTGATGATACAAATTATACAAAATAGCAATCATTTTAAAATTCTTACCGTTTGTTGTTTTATATGTGTAACAACAAATATACATACACTGATCAGCCATAACATTAAAACCACCTGCCTAAACTTGTGTAGGACCTGCTCGTGCTGCTAAAACCGCTCCGAGCGTCAAGGAACGGACTCCACAAGACCTCTGAAGGAGACCAAGTGCAAGTTGTGAGGTGGGGCCTCCATGGACCAGACCAGTTCGGAGGCCGAGTCAACACTTTGAACTCATCACATTCCTAAAACCATTCAATGTTTTTGAATCAACAGTGTTTGCAGTGCGGCAGGGAGCATTATCCTGCTGAGAGACGCCAGTGACATTAGGGAACGTCATTACCATGAAGGGTGCACTCGGTCTGTAACAACGTTTATGTAGGTGCTACGTGACAAAGTCACATCCACTTGAAGGCCACGACCCAAGTTTCTCAGCAGAACATTGTCCAGAGCATCACACTGCCTCCCTCAGCTCTGCGGCCATCTCTTTCCCAGGTGAATCTCACACACACACACACACACACACACACACGATGTCCACATGATGTAAAAGAATCCGTGACTCCTTCTCCCACTGCTCCATGGTCCAGTTGTGATGCTGCCGTGCCGCTGTAGGAGCTTCCTGCACTGGACAGGGTCAGCATGGGCACTCCGAGTGCTCTGCAGCTACGCAGCCCCAAACACAGCAAGCTGCGCTGCACTGTGTGTCTCACACCTTTCTATCAGAGCCAGCGTTCAGTTCTCCAGCTGTTTGTGCTACAGCAGCTCTCCTGTGGGATCGGAGCAGACGGCTAGTCTTCACTCCCCATGTGCATTAATGAGCCTCGGGGCCCAGAACCCTGTCACTGGGTCACCAGTTGTGTTTTCTTGGAGACCTTTTGGTCGATACTGACCCCTGCACACTGGGAACACCTCACAGGACCTGCAGTTGTAGAGACGCTCTGACCCAGTCATCTAAACATCACAGTGGGCCCAAAGTCACACAGACCCTCACACTCGCCTGCTTTCCTGCTTTCAACACATCAACTTTGAGAACTGACGGTTCACCTGCTGCCTAATAAATCACACCCCTTTACAGGTGCCGCAGTAAGGAGATAATCAGTTATTCACTTCGCCAGTGGGTTTAGTGTTATAGCTGATCATTTGTGTGAGAAATGCACATACAAGTCTATACCAAACCTCTAAAGCAGAGTTTAATCATTTATTTAACAGAACACAGTGCAGTGTACAGTGTATGAGCAGCGTAGTCTTACCTGAGCGTGAGGGAGCTCAGAGGGTAAAAAAATTCTGATTAAAAAGAAAACGCTGGAGCTCTTTGGGACTTCTGGCCCATTCCAGGCACTGCAGGTACGAGAGAGAGAGAGAGAGAGAGAGAGAGAGAGAGAGAGAGAGAGAGAGAGACGCTGAAGAATGACACGCACCTCGGCCACGGACACACACTTAGCACACACCTGTAACAACAAACAAACAAATGTTGGAGGAAAAACTGTTCCAGGATTGAATATTTAAATGAAATTAACCAATTAAAATAAAAATATAAACCTCTGCTGCACACTATTCTGTCAACCACCAACACTGGCCTTGCCATGTTTGCCAATTAATTAAACATCTCTAACATGCAAATGAGCTACTAATAAACTCTAAATAGTCACAAACATTAGATACAATTTCATGACTTGAACAAAAATAAATAAATGTATAAGGTGGTTAGATTAACGCTGGAAATTCTTTAACAGCAAGGCATCACAGGGTCACACGTTTAACGTAATCAATTTTTTTTTACACGCATTTCACTCTTACAGAAATAACCACAGTACAGTACACGTGTTCAGCTCTGACGTGGAGAGAATAAACTGCAGCCTGTGGTGCGAGTCTGGAGAATAAAGCCACTCTAATCTCCAGGAAAGTGAATAAAACCATCAGCGTGTTGAAGTGAGGGTCATTAACACCTGCTGTACACACAATACTGTAAATAACTATGTGGAAGAGTTAGACAGACAGACAGACAGCCCAGACGTGGGTGGTGACAATACTGTAGTGTTGAATTCATAATTACAAATAATTTCAGAAATCTCACTGTATCAGAATGTTAACAGCACAAACAGCTTTACATCTGCACTTTAATTTCATAACACACGCCTCTGAACTGTTCCATTAATAAACTTCTCACACGCGCGCCCTGGTGCAATGTGGGTATGTAACGGCTATGTTACACAGACGATGTTGATATAATTAATACTTGTTGCTTCTTATTTCACCTACATAGAATCGAGCCTACACCGTGCTGAGTTCTGGACTCTGATTAACAGCAACTCACAGGTTTATATTAATGCGGTCTAATATATTATCATTTCTATAGTAACGGCTTCTCCACAGGGACGCATAGTATAAACACAACGGCATTTCCTGTTAGGAGGTGTGTCCTGTATGAAGGAGTGCCCAGTGTGAGCGCTGTGTAACAGGCAGCGGTAAAGCTGGAACTGTAAGGGTTCCACATCTGCAGCACAGAGGAGTTTCCACTGCACTGCGCTCTCACTCACATCACACGCTGCGGGGTTTAATGCATTAACTCTGAGAGAGTATAAAGAGAGGCTGGTGAGGGAACGACTGTTTATAGCTGCTGTAACATCAGTGACAACAGGAACTAAGAGTAAAAGGTAAAAGTGGTAGCTCAGTGGTTAATACATTGGACTAGTGATCGGAAGGTCGTGAGTTCAAATCCCAGCACTGCCAAGCTATCTCTGATGGGCCCTTGAGCAAGGCCCTTAACTCCCAACTGCTCAGTTGTATAAATGAGATATATGTAAGTTGCTCTGGATAAGGGCGTCTGCCAAAATGACATAACTGTAAATGTACCTATAAACAGCTAAAACTGATGTCGTTCTTTAATAAACTAAAATTGAACTCATTGGTAAATTGCTGTGGTATAAGAGCAATAAAGCACTGGGGATGCTGTTACAGGAAAATAACCAGCTGTCCTACAGTTCACTTCAGTATTAAATATGATCTCATGAGCAGTGATGAGGACAAATTTCACCAACATAACTTTCTACATTTTGTCCATTTAAAAAAGCCTCCAAGGTCTAGAAAAGTTGTGTTACTGAAATGTTTTTTAAAAATAATTTTTAAATTTAGAATAAATTTGAAATGAAATAAATTTTCCCTAATCAGCTTGTCTGTGGTGATGCCAGCTCAACACGTGAGCCCATACACATAACTGCCTCAACTGCCGAGAAAATAATGAAACCAGATTTCTGTTGTGTAAAATCAAAATCCCCGTAAAATTACTGTAATTTGTAAAAGTTTCCAAAGTTTCAGACATAATGTTTAAGAATATAGTTATCATTTTAATCATTGGAAAAAACACACACACACAATTCATCTTTTCTATGTTTATTACTTATATTTTTTGCAAAGTAAACAATTTTTTTCCAAAGTGCATTATTAGATATGACTTTTTATATTGGCACAAACATCACCTGTAACTCTCAGTTCTACTCTCTGTAGGTAAAAAAATAAAAATAAAAAATTAAATTAAAAAAAAAAAAAAATAGAAGGAGAGTCCGACTTCCCCAGACAGGAAGCTGGTGATGGCTCGACACTTCCCTTGGCTTCTCATTAATGTGCTTCAGTGCCTCAGTGGCTGTGTTTTGGCATCAGTTCCAAACCCAAAGAGCAGAAAAAAATAGTAAAATGAAGGCATCGATTAATAACTCGCTCTGTTAAACATGGAAAAAGGCAACTCGTGCAACCTGACTGTTAGTTGCTCATTATACACTGAAGATTACTGGAAGACAAAAAAATAATAAAAAAAAAGATCTATATTGCACCATCAGTTCCTTAACATGGCATCAGTTCAGAAGATTAAAGACCAGTTTTACATCAAAGCCTCATCTGCATAGAGGAACGAATAAAAATAAAATAAAAAGCTGTACATTCTGTAAAATGGTCTAGAATTTATTCCACTTCTGCAAACACTAAACATTAACTCTGCACATTTTTAATCTCAGGGAGTTTAGAGGACTGAAGAAGACGTTCATCTTTAAATCAAACCTTCACTAAATCTGTTCATCTGTTCATTCTGCTTTTATTTTGTTTCATTCTTTCACTATTTTGTTTTTTAATTTTTTGTTCCTTTGCGTATTTCTTCTTTTATTTTATCTCATTTTTCTTCCTGTTTTTGTTGTCACATTTGACCATGACCTTTATTTATTTTGTGTATTTTTTTCTTTGTTCTTTTATCTTGGGTAATTTTTTTATTTTGTGTTCTTTTTTCTGCGTTTATATAATTTTTCCTTTTTGCCTAATTTTGAGTCATTTTTTCTTTCGGATAAAAAAAAGTTCATTTTCCCCCCTGCCTTTATTTTGTCCTTTTTTGCTCCTGCTTTAATTTCGTGTCAGTTTGCTCACCGCTTTTAATTCATGTTGCTTTTATTCCTGGTATCTTGAACATTAAGGTCACCTCTCCAGTTTGCCGAGTTTATTTTAAAGACAAACTCTTATTTTGTCTACTTTTGTCCTCTAGACGCAACTCTCTTTAAATCTGACAATGAACACCTCAGGCTGGGAGAGAAAAGAGGGAATTTCTTATTGAAATGTAAACATAAGAGTCACAGCCCTGAATCGGAGTACATGCCGTTGATGAGATAGTCCATCTGTGTGTAGCCCCTCCTCTTATAGCTCTCGTAGGCGTGTCTGAGGAAGAGGATGACCGTGACGATGAAGAACAGCAGGCCGAAGCTCAGCACGGCGATCAGCGAGCTGGTGTTCACCATGTGACTCATTAACTCTCCTCCAGTTCCTGGAACTATGGCTTTGTCCTGATCAGAGGTAACATTCAGGACTGTGGGGGTCGTCGTTGAAGGATTTTGCCCTGGTGGAGGGATGGAAGGAGTGACAGTCGGTAAAAGAGGTGGAGCGGAGGATGGAGGAGGCGTTGGTTGTACTTGGGTGGTGGAAGGAGGTAAGGTACCTTTATCGGTGGTGGTAGTGGTTGGTGTAGTGGTGCTGATGGCTGTCGGGATAACGGTCGTCGTGGTAAAGGTGGTGTTGGTTACTGTTGTGGAGTTAGTAGGAAGCGCAGGTTTGACTGAGGAGGTGGTGGCTGTTGTTGTTTCTTGGCCAGTTGCGTACACTTGAGTTCCATTTTGATCCTTGGGAATAGTCGATGAAATGCCTCCTGCCCCAACTGATGCTACGGAAACTGGTGGAGTGGTCGGTGCAGGGGTAGAAGGCTTGACTGAGGGTTGCCCCTGGTGTCCATTTTCTGAGGAATTGTTTAAGGTTTGCCCCTGATGTCCATTTTGCAGGATCTTGTCCAGAACCTGCCCCATGTCTCCATCCTGGGAGGACGTGTTTAGCGCTTGCCCCGTGACTCCACCCTGGGAGGACGTGTTTAGCGCTTGCCCCGTGACTCCACCATGAGAGGACCCAATGGTGTTGCTGCTAAAACCAGAGTCTGAGGAGTTACTACTGGCTGGACGCTGGTGTCCATCATGGCCAGAAGGTGATACAGGAGGAGATAAAGGGGCAGTAGAGGCAGACAGGGAGGCAGGAGGGGCAGTTGGTGATGGAGAGAGGTGGCTTTTTGTAGATGATGAAGGTTGGAGAGGATTTGCTCCGTTTTTCTGACTCAGTCTTTCATTTTGCACGTTCCTTCCTAAGAGCAAAGTATGAAAATAATCAGAACGATCAGCGATGCGTACACGCGTCAAAGTTAAAAACTATAAACTGAGAGGTATCATAACAGCGCTGCTGAGTTCTGGAGTCTGATTGGTCAGAATGTTGATTATGTTCCTATACCGGAACTGATGCAACAGCCTTGCTGCAGGACTAGAGCTGCTCCAAAAGGAACAAGGGTACTCAGGGTTCTGGTTTTAGATTTAGGAAGGGTCACCATGGCAACAGTAATCGTTGCTGCGTCAACATCGTCGTTAAGATCTGAGCTCAGAATTTAATTGAATGGACTTGTGCACAACGATAAGTTTGACGATAAACAGAATCAACAAATCTGACACAAATCATGCTTTTCTTTATAAATTTTTACAACAGTCTTTTGTATTGCGGTAATGCAGCATTCGCAACCAATCAGCAATGACCAGAGCTGCTAGCCCCGCCCCCTGAATGTTTATGAGTAGGTGAAAACTACGCAGCTTCAGTATTTGACTAGAATTTGGTGCAGAAACTCGTTTTTCCTGGTACTGAAAGTTCCGGTACTGTAGTGGGGAAAGGTACCGAACACAAACGTGCGAGTGAGTCTGAGCTGGAGCTGTTTTTCTGTGCATAAAGAACTACAACAAAACGAATCGCACAGGTACGTTTCCTTTTATATGACCAGAGAAGAAAATGAATAACAGCCGAGTGGAGGCGATTGTGAAACTGACAGGTGTGTGATAACGTTACGTACTCAGTCCCGCTATGAAGCGTTCACATGACGTGTCATTATCACACTTTAGGAACAGGCACACGGAGTCCTTGTGTGAGTAGAAAGCTCGCGTACAGGATTCAACAGGACCTGCGAGAGGAAATACAAACCATTCAGTAAATTACATCATTCATAACTCTTACAGTAAACTCTAGGCTACAGGGGACCACAGTCAGGGCTACAGGGGACCACAGTCAGGGCTACAGGGGACCTCCTCGTCGCATCCGCAATGAAACCTACATTCTTCTGATGTTATGGGTTTGACATTAAGGTTTCCTCAGAGACAACCAAAGAACCTGTAAGGGTTCTAAACTGTCTCACTCTCCTCACACCTGTCTCACTCTCCTCACACCTGTCTCACTCTCCTCACACCTGTCTCACTCTCCTCACACCTGTCTCTCTCAATATTCAATACACTCAATATTATGTTAATCTTGGGTCATAAAGGACTACAAAATGCAGTGTGTGTGTGTGTGTGTGTGTGTGCGTGTGTGCTGAAGTGCACTATGATGTGTGTATTTATAGCTTAAATACCAAACATTTCAGACTTCCAGATGGATGGAACTTTGTGTGTGTGTGGGGGAGAACACTTTCTCTAAATCCCTGTGGTTCTCTAAAGGTCAAGTGTCCTGCTTACACCCCCCCCACCACCCCACACACTCACACACACACACACACACACACACACACACACACACAATGCCAGGACAATGTGTGTGGCCCAAATTATATAAAATAAACAAACACACACTGCTGGTAATGTTAATTAGAAAAAGAGCTTCTCCTAACAAAGCCTAGCAGCAGCTGATCCAAACACACACACACACACACACACGCGCACACACCCCTTTCATCTTAAATCTGAACCACATGTCTGCGCTCAAAGCTTTAAAAAAGCTTAAACATGTGTCTTTACTGGAGTTTTTCTGAACATCTGATGTTCCACAGACGTGTTTAACTCCATTTCATCCCTCTCTCTCTCTCTCGCTCACTCTCTCCCTCACACACATCCTACAACTAAATAAATATATAAATGAAAGAAGGTGAGCTCAGCGATGACACGCAACACCTTTCCAACAGGACTAAAGCTGAAACGTGAACGCAGGTTTATATAAATGTCACATGACATCAAAATAAATAGTCACACATCACAGACGTGTGAAGCACCTGCGCAGGTAACCACGCTGATCATATAAAGATCAGTTACACGATAAGTGATAAAATATAAATATATAAACAAATGAATAACTGAATACATATTTAAACAAATAAATGACTAAATAAAGTAATTATCAATACATAAAATAATTAAACACAGCCGAAATAAACTCACAGCCTGACACAGCGCACTCGCCGGGGTTTTGTGTCGTCTTATTGGCTACGATGTGCACCGTGCTGCTGACGTCACACACACACACACACACACAGCACAGGAACACCAGCACGACATGGTGGACGTTCATGATCACGACGATGATGAGTTGCTCAGGCAGAGGAGGTCACCATCACGCCCTGAAACCTGCAGCATAGAGAGAGAGAGAGAGAGAGAGACACTTCATTTAATTAATCGCATTTCTGCATAAGGAATCACCACATCACATTGTGTCATATAGTACTGAAGGTCTGAGTGTCAGCACCATCTAGTGGTGGACAGGAACAAGAGAACAAGATGCTTAAAGATTCTGATTGGTCATCAGGTGTTGATTAGTTTTCTATAACAGCAGCTCTGACAGTAGTGCAGCTGCACATCACAGCTTTATATTAATGCACTCACTCTGATACGTTATCGTTTCTAAAGCAACTTTTACTGTAACTAACACGCACACAAAACAAAACACACACATTTACACAGTGTTAAAATATCGAGTTACAGTGCAACATACACAACTACACTCAACACACAACAACACAATACACAACGTTCTGCGCTCCGCCCCCCATCACTGCCATTGGTAGACACAAGAGAACTTCCAATCTCATTAGCATAAAATGAAACTCTGGCCACACCCACTTTGTGAGAGGGGAGGGGCTACATCAGTGCAGGTGAAATTTTTCAATTTGCCACTTTGTTATCGTTCTGTTTCATCTTTGTTTCAGTCAAATATGGCTTTTTCAGTTTTCTCTGGATTTTCGGCACAAGGATAATAAATCTGTTTACCTGATGTTAGTGTGTGTGTGTGTGTAATGTTAGCTAAGCAATAAACACGCTGATAGAATTTATTTTACATTAATGAACTCAAAACACTCTCCATTTACTTCAGATCTGTCAGGAGGGACACCTGAGCTCAGACAAGAGACTACTAATCTGAGATGAGGGGAAGGGGGCGGGGCTTCCAGGAGGTCACTTATCGTCAGCGAGTCTGAAACATCTACACACCTGTCAATCATTCCAGATTCATGTGTTGATTGGTTCATCTGCCGAGGAAAGACACTGATGTCATCACGCTCGCTGCAGCGTGCGTCGATGTGTACAAATATTCGTAAAGGTCAGCAGGCCTGCGACGGGCATTAACGGGGCCAGCAGGATACGGAGCGCTCACAGAATATTAATGAAGTGGGAGTGGCATATGCAAATTCTTTCCAGGATTTACAATTTCATGACATTGTGTAACTGATTGTAATTATACAGCATGTGTATTATTTAAATAAACAGCAGGATTTATAACATCTGTAAGATTTATTAATTATGTGCATGTTAATTAGATATTAACTAGATGTTAATTAGTATATTAATATTTATGAAGCAGATTCATTAACTGCACAAGAAAACTATTAATGGCGATTAAACACAAACGTATTTAATTAGGAAATGTATAAAAGATATATGAACACATGCTGTATTTTACATAAAAAATAAATATGGATATTATTTAAATCTATTTTTTAAATATTATTTTGTTCGGCGTTTCTGTTTCATTTGCATTTTGTAACTGTAGGATGGATATTTAAATGTAATAAATGTATTATTTTCTTATTCTTTTCCTTATAATTTATTACTTATCTAGAAAAATGTGTTTAATTAAGTAAACTCATCTGTTAAACACAAAGCGACACAAAACTCAAATAATAAACGAATTTAACGGCAAAATAACTTTTAACATTAATATTATAATTAATAAATAATTAAAATAAATGAAAAGATAGAAAAAGTGACTTTATGATGATCTTACCAGGATGAAAATCGCTGTTTAACTTCATGCAAATATCACAGCTGGCTTTAACTGTACTGCGACTCCGTTAGCTAACACTAATGCTAAAGCTAAAGCTAAAGCTAAACTTAATTCATTTATTAACACACTTATTCATTCATCTGTAGTGACTATTATATATCCTGAGATCTGTTTCCTCCTCAGTGTTAACACCATGCTCAGTGTGAAAGCCAATTTGGTCTTAATCTTAGCCAAAACTAAGATAAGCTAAGCTAAGTGTTGGCTAAATTAAACAAACCAGCCACGATTGAAGCGTCAAAGGGAGTAGATCTAGGAGTCGATTCCTTACAGAATCGATTCTTTGAATCTAGATAATGGAGAAAATGGAGTCGACTCCCAAACCGACTATAAATATAAAGCGATAAAGATCAAAAGGTTCTGCTGATTCTGTCTTAAAACCGATTCAGTTTACAGCACAAACATCAGCAGTCTGATAGTTTAATTTTTTTAATGATTTTTTAAAATCTTTTTTAACTAGAGAATTGATTCCCTATACCACGATTCTGAATCAAATCCTACAGTTCCGTATACATAAAAACGCTACCGGACACGGAAACTGCATCTTATTGTCAGAATAAAAGTCATTAGGTACCGCGCTTCTAAATGCGCAGCGAATCCTGGGAAATTCGCCATATTGTTTGGACAAGAACAAGCAACATGACCAGTACACATCCATCCATTGTCTACAGCTCTCATCCGTGAGGTTGGTGGGGAAGCATCAGCAAAGTTTTGGTTAGAAATTCACAGCTGATTATCACTCAAGGTCAACGATATCCCACTGTTTGACTTCTCATATTATCTTCTACATGGATAACTTGCATCCATCTGTTTCTGATATGGTTAACATTGTCATTCTCTTAGGTAAATAACACAAACACTGCAGCAAGTGGAGAAATAATAAACTTTCTTTTACGTGGTTCATTAATGATTTTAAACAATATTTCCTACTACTCAAGAAACTGAAATCTAACAAATCTGCAAACAGACTCTATAATAACATATCTCTTGTATTACTGTTTTGATTTTTACCTCTTGTGTCTTTTGAGCCTGTGCTCCCTACTTGTTGTTTTGCACTTTTAATACGCTGAAGTTTATCTTGTCCCCCCGATGTTTTGTTGGTACTTTTTGAATGTTGATTTATATCCTCTACGAGAGTTTCGTATTGTATTGTGTGTAAATTGTTGTTTAATAAAATAAAAAAAATAAATAAAAAAAGGTTGGTGGGGAAGCTGGAGCCAGTCCCAGCTGACTGCAGGCGAGAGGCGGGTTACTCCCTGGGCAGGTCGCTAATCTATCACAGGACTAACACAGAGACGGACAAACATTCACACCCACACCTATGGGCACTTTAGAGAAGCCAGTTGGCCTCATCTGGAGGAAACCCACACAGGGAGAACATGCACACTCCACACAGAAAAGCTCCAGTCAGCAGAAATAAGTAGAATGTTGTTTTTCAGAGGAGAAATGAAAAGTTTCAGAAGTGATGGTCATGTACAGGATGGTGTGATTTTCAGCCATCAGACTTAAATCCATCATTTCACCCAATCTATGAAAGTGTGTTCCAGACATTTCTTCTCCAGTCAGCTGGATACAGCGACTTTACATGAACATATCAATCATCCATCCGGGGAAGCTGGAGCCAATCCCAGCATGTTGGGGCGAGAGGCGGGGTACACCCTGGGCAGGTCGCCAGTCCACCAC
>JAQMYM010000002.1:24249624-24252337 GCA_030014255.1 Parauchenoglanis ngamensis | reverse complement strand
TGTGTGTGTGTGCGTGCGCGTGTGTTCGTGTGTGTGCGTGCGTGTGCGTGTGTGTGTGCGTGTGTGTGTGCGTGCATGTGTGCGTGCACGTGTGTGTGTGTGTGTGCACCTCTCTGATTTGATCTTCTTCTTCCACCCAGGTTTGGGTCCAGGCTTCTTCCTCTCTTTAGGCTGCAGGTTCTTCATTTCTTTACTCATCTTCTTTGAGCTCACTCTGAAAAACACGCAGCTCAGCTTTAATGTGTCCACGGGTCAGTTATCAGGTTAGAACCCATTATAATCAGATCATCACAGTTCACACTTTGCAATACTCAGCTACTAACACTCCACATCACAATTCAAAAATATACCAACCTGGCCCCGCCCACTCACCCTGCCCCACTCCCCACCCACTCACCCTGCCACTCCACCCACGTGCCCCGCCCACTTACCCTGCCCCCCGCCCACGTGCCCCGCCCCGCCCACTCACCCACACTGCATTATCTGAGTTACCTGAGACAAAGACAAATCACATATTTTCAAAGAAGATTCAACTAAAAAAACCAAATGATAGAAAAGTGACAGAGCCGCTGCTTTATCTTACTGCGTTAATGTTCATATACTAAAGGAGTTTATTACACTGTTATGAACAGAGTATTTCATGCCGTGTGACTGTAGTAACAGACCTGCCACAGAACACTTCCTAAAGTCTTAGTAAACAGTCACTACCGCGCTGTACGCCACTGCCTTTAATCACCACAGGGTTAGGGTTAACCTTATTCTCCCTAAAGGAACACCTACAGATATATCTTGCATATCCGCAACTTTAACTAATATTTATCCATTATTTTGTTTTTAAATGAATATATGAATATGAAAACTATAAAAAATTTATTATCTATTTCTAGATTTTTAAAAAAAAATAATGGATTAAAATTCTTATTCTAAGGGCAGATAATTTCACTTCCAAGCATTTATTTCTAGAGTGCCAATACAATATGAAAACTTAAACTGGAAATGAGCAAATTTGTATAAAACTAGGTTTAATCTCATAAAGCGAAACGTTAATTGTCCATATTAAAGACATTTTCACTTCACCGCACCAGTCTGTGGCCGAGTTACCTCGTCTTTTAATTTCATATCTTTTATGTTCTCTTAAAAGTATAAATATTATAAATTTGTGTTAAAGTGCTGAGTGAGTTTGTCTCACTGTTTGTCGGCTGTAAAGTCCTCCGAGCTGCTCTTCCTCGTCTCCTCCTCTTCCTCGCTGGAGAAATCCCTGCAGAGACACGCACGTTACACTGATCAGAACTGTGTGTGTGTGTGTGTGTGTGTGTGAGAGAGAGAGAGATCTCACCTGTCTGACAGGTCGCTGTCCTCTAAACGCTGAGCAGGTGACAGGATCTCGTCTCCACACCGCGCACCTGATCATTAACAGAATAATGACAGTGATTTATTCCAGGTACTGAGACACTAGAGCTCTATTCAGGCGGGATTAGTTTCACATGCTGCTCTATTCTGAGAACATGAGTTATATTCCTAATAAACACTTCAGGAGTTCAGGAGAGTGTGGCGTCTCAGGACGGTTAAAGTGCTGACTGTAATGAGTGAGTTACAGGTTTAACGCCACTTTATATTCACACAAAGCTGCAATTTTTGTCTAAATATGATCATAAAGGATTCAGTAACTTCCTCTAAACTCAAATCGTAATGTATCCAACAGCACGTGACCTTGACGACTGAAACCCTCCGGTCTGTAAACAGCTCGCAGAAACTTGCTGCTCTTCTGTTCAAGTCCATTTGGAGAAATGTAACTAATAAAACATGGAGTTTATTTCAGTCTCACCATCCGGCTCTGTGGCGTGTGCGTGACTGTAGGTGGAGCGCTGTGTCTGCTCCATGTTGGTGTGGGCGGAGTTTTCCTCTGTGCTTGTGACTGGTAGGTGGTTGTGTTTGTCCCCGTGTTTCTCCCACACGCCGGTGTCCATGGTGTATGAGTGTCCGTCCCCGCAGCTCCACACCACCCTGACGGTGCCTCCACACCGCTCCTCCAGTGCCTCCTGCAGGCCGGGAGGGAAACTGCAGCTCCCCGCGTGCTCGTGAGTCCACGACACCAGCCGCAGCAAACACTGAGGGTCAGCGCTGATGGGCGGAGCTACAGGAGTCAGGAGAGTTTTCAGTCAAACCCAAACAGCACGACTGCAGTCCAGTTAGTTATCAGGATCGCCTCTAGGTGGCGTTTAAACCCTACCCTGAGTCTGCAGCGCTCTCTGAGCAGGGTCCCCATGAATTTATTACATATATACCTTTACTTTACTGGAAAAAACCTGCATTATAACATTATTAAGCCCAGTTAGAGGGGTTTAGGTGAGTAGTGGTGAACCTAAAGTTAGCTAAACTTTTATTAAACTTTAACGTCTACTGGTGGAGTCACATTAATGTTCTCCAAGTTAGCTGACTGAGCTTAGCAGAGCGCTGTGTTCAGGAACTTCAGCATGTAGATAAACTGTTACGGGTGAAATCGGTGTTTTGTGCTTATCTGCGTACCTGCACACTTACAGGACTGATCTGGTTCAGCTGTGAACGGCGTCCGGGTCGAGCTGCACCTGAGGGAAAAGATAAAGATCATCACTCTGCTGAAGGACGCTATGAGTGACGGTGTTGAGTGTGTTGAGTGCTCTTACCTCTCAGTGTTGGTGTTGAGTGAGGGTGTTGAGTTGACCCGGTGTCTGAA
>JAQMYM010000002.1:24234624-24247124 GCA_030014255.1 Parauchenoglanis ngamensis | reverse complement strand
AGCGCTTTTAACAACAGACATTTTCACAAAGCAGCTTCACAAAAGTATATAAATTCTGAATATAAACTTATGAATCTATACATTTATCTATATATATCCCTAATGAGCAGCCTGTGGCGACGGCGGCAGGAAAAACTCCCTTCTTAACACAAAAATTAAGAAGCTCACGGCAGGTGATGGCAGGATTCCTTTTTTTCTACACTGATGAGTTTGCTTTCATGCTTTAAACTGAAATGCAAAAAAAATGCAAATAAACTGACAGAAACCTGAACTTGTGGTGAACAGTGTATAGGCACTGAGAGAAGACGAGACCTTTATTTATAATTAATATTTTTTTCTCCAATAATAATAAGGACCATAAAGTAAGTTCTTGGGAATGGACTTAAGTAAGCGTATTCAATTTCTCATTATAATACTCATGCAATGTAGAAATACCACAAATTAACACTTTAAGTATAATAAAACATCTACAGAACTAATGATTTACACAGACATGAGCTCCATCTGATTTATTCAGTGTGTATAATATACAAACAAACAAATAAATAAATAACCCTCTCTGAGACATGATGTGAGGTCTGAGTTGGTAGAAAGACTTACTAAGAGGACAGTCAGTGCATATTGATGCTTGGTTAGTCTGAAGGTACAGAAGTGTGTGCTGTAATGCTGTGCATGCAAATGTAAATGTATTTTAATGACAGCAGCTGCCACTCTGAGGACTCGAACTCAGACCTTTCTGAAAGCTACACCTGTACACCAAGCTTTTCCTGTTCCACCTTCTGTCTCAGGAACATTATCCAAAATCTCCCTCAAATGTCCATTTAAATATCAGTTAGCATTCATTAGAGTAACGTGGGAATAGGAATGTGATGTTTTCATGCAGACAGACCTTCAGAAATCCCCGAACTGCCCCAGTGAGGTGCATGAGAATACATGGAAATTCTCCCAGGAATACTGAGACAGTTTTATTAAATCTTTTCATCTCGGCTCTTTGGGGGAAACTGTGAAACAGTCCCGAGTGCTGATCTGATGTTCCTGACTCGGAGTTGGAAGGCTCATATGTGCGGCTGATCTCGGATTAGTCTGTGTGGAGTTCCTCGTGTTCTCCTCGTGTCGGTCCTCAGGCTTCATGCTGCAGATCAGAAGGTTGAGTTTGAATGGCAGCAGCACCAAGCTGTGACTGTTGGGTTCTTTAGCAAGAGTCTGCTCAGTTCTAGCCTGTGCCAACATTTTGGATAAAATGTAAATGAATATGTGTGTGTGTGTGTGTGAGAGTGTGAGTGTGTGAGTAAGATGTCTTGTGATGAACTGGTGTCTCATTCAGGATGTTTCCCCCATCAGTCACACCCAGTGTTTCCAGGACAGCCTCCGATCCTCCACCTGAGCAGGAGGAAGAGCTTCACTGGAGAGGACTGAAAACACACAGCTTTTAATTCTACTCTCATCAAAACTGGTTGATCCCAAAGGTTGTTCAAATATGTTTTAACATTTGATATAAACTATTAATTTGTTTTTATTCTGTGATTTTGTTTATTAGTCGGTGTTTAGTAGCTATATAATCTACTCGCTTCTCTGTACTAATTTTCTGATATTTTCATCTCCATTTTATCTGCGTTGTTGTTATTGTGCTTTTATTTATGACACGTTGCTCAAATGTTAATTTTAATAATAATTTTAATAATAAAAAAAAAAACTTCGCCATTAGTGTGCAGGCCTAGGCCATAACGAGGAGAAACGTAAAGACGTGTAAATATCGCGATATTTAAAACCTTTTCCGAGAGTCGAATCATTTCCGGAATCCGTGAGACGGAAGTATCGCGATAACTCACTCCTGATTCCGCACTGCAGGAATGTGGTAATCTCGCGAGACTTTGAAGCGTTTGTCTCTCTTTTTTCAGTTGCTCGTCGCGAGTGAACAAACTGCTTACCGTGTGAATTCAGTCAGAGATCAGAACCGAGCCGCGGATTAAAATCACGTTAAAATATAAACATGACTCAGGATTAAAGGTGTAGTGACTCACTGAGGGAATGGATCCGAGGCCGAGCTGCGGCTCTCCGCGGGAGGACGGGGAGCTGGAGGACGGGGAGATCTGCGACGACGAGGCGGAGGAGAAACAGCAGCAGAAGCCGCAGGGCGCGAGGCCACGGAAACCGAAAACCTCCACACCGCGATCCAAACCCACCGCCATGGGACCGGGGAAGGACTTCCGGCCTCCGCCGCCGCCCTTCCGACCCGGAGCCAAGCTGCACGGCCCGTTCCCCGTCTGTGCCACCGGCCCGGACCGGTTAGAGCCGCCCAGCCCCCGGAGCAGCTTCTGGGAACGCAGTCACGGGGCACTGGGCCGGCTCCGGTACCGGGGGAGGGCCGGGGAGGGCCGCGGGGACAGAGCGCGAGGGGCCGGGAGGGGCAGAAACATACACCGGAAAGATTCACCCAACTGGAAACGTATCCTTCATCCGTAACGCATACCTGTAGTGAATAACCCTAACACTAGTGAATAATCCTGTTTCTCAGGGAGGGGATTCGATCTCACAACCTTCTGGTCAGTGCAGAACCTTAACCACTAAAGCTAACGATCTATCAGTTGCTGTCAGGGACTTAAAGCTGACAGGTTTAATTTGATCACGGCTGAGGGTTTGAACTCATAACCTTTTGGGTCATCATAGCCTAGGTGGTGAAGAACATGTCTGATTTCTGTTTGATCCTGTATTTGATCTGTGTAAGGTGTTGTGTGTACTGCTGTGTGATGTGAAGACGCTTTAACTCGGTGTATCAGAGAAGCAGGGCGGCCGGGCGGCGGCTCGGAAACCCGCATACGGCGTCTCCAAATCGGAGAACGGCGTGGACGAGAGCTTCGAGGATCTGCTGATGAAGTACAAACAGATCCAGCTGGAACTCGAGTGCATCCGTAACCAGGAGAGGAGAGCGCTGAAACCCAGCGAGGACTCGCCACACAGGGAGCAGGAGGACACGCTCACGGCTGAGACGACGCCTGCACCGCCGCTGCTGCAGGGACCGGAAACGAACCGGCTGGAGAAGAGAGAGGAGCAGGAGGAGAGGAAGGCGTTCCAGGCGTTTAACCTCCGACCGCTCAGACAGAAACTGCTCACGCCTGCAGAGAGAGACGCACTGAACACTAAGACCACCCAGGGGGTGGAGCAAAAAGAGGCTGGGCAGAACGACCGGAAAAACAAGGAGGTGGAGAAAAGTCCTGTTCAGCCGACAACTCTGAATGGTACAGTGTGAGAGTTAGGCCAAAAATAAAACATCCACAGCATCAACCTTTATCCCTAAATATATATATATATATGTGTGTGTGTGTGTGTGTGTGTGTGTGTGTGTGTGTGTGCGCGCGCGCGCGCGTAGAAGCTGAAGCTGCGGAGGAAGCGGAAGAGTCGTCAGACCTGAGCATCTCGCTGAACAAAGAGACCAGTAAAACTCGTGGCAGGGTAGACACACACACACACACACACACACACACACACACACACACACACACGACTTCATGGACCAGTAATTATAGACCTGTACTAACTGTGTGTGTGTGTGTGTGTGTGTGTGATGTAGGATGAAGACGATGAGCTCTCGGAGCTGCAGTTGCGTCTCCTCGCCCTGCAGTCGGCGAGCCGGAGGTGGCAGCAGAAGGAGCAGCAGGTGATGAAGGAGAGCAAAGAGAAACTGAATCGTGCCAAAACCATGCCTGAGCACTACCGGGTCACCACCAGGTCAGCCTCCGCCGGGAGGGGTCGCCCAGGGTCAGGGGTCAAAGGTCAGGAGAAGGGCAAACCCCTGGGTAGACCGGGCACAGATCGGAGCAAAGCACCACCTAAAGGGCATCCTGCAAAACGCACTCTGAGCCCAGGTTTGGCCATCTCATTAATATTCATCACTCTCATTAATATTCATCTGCTGAGTGTAAGGTTTGATAGAAAAATGCTGTTGCATGATAAATGTTTTGCGCTCTTATTCCATTGCGTGTGTTGCATGGCTGCAAGTTCACACATTTAGATAGAACGCAAGGTTGTGTCCCAAACCTTAGGTTGTGCGCTAAGGAGTATACTTAACACTTCCGGTTAATTAGTATTCACATGTCATTAGCTCTCTAGACAAAATAATTTCGCAACTTGTTAATACAGATTCCACATTGAGGATAAACCTTCTGATAAATAAAGGTTCTGATAAATTAATGTTACATCCATGAGATTTAAGACTTTGGAATGTCGCCCCCCTCTGGTAGGAAAATGCTGTTACAAGGCGTGTTTTATTGGAGGACAAGACTCCATGTTTAGATTAGACCTCATAATGACACCTTATTATTGTAGAAGTGTTTTGAGAGTGAAATACCGTCACGGTACAGATTTTCCCAGCATGCTGCTGTGTGGCTCCGCCCACTTCTGACACCCATAAACACAGACTAACTCCAGCTAAATGCAGTGTAGAGAAATCACTAGTGCCACTGTTGTGTGTATTTTTATTATCCAGTCTGTTTCTCTGTGTACTTTACTGTCTAATCTGATAAATGTGAGATATTACACATCTGAGAAATACAGATAAACTCATAAACACTTCGAGGTAGTCACCAGGCAGGTAAGGTTTAGGCTACGTTAGCGTACTGAAGTGACTCAAGTCTGATTTTTTTTGCCTTAATGTGACCCAGAATGAGGTTTAGAATGTGAACATGGCCTGAGTACAGTTTCATTAGTATTCATGATCCTTATTCATATTTATCTTGGACAACAATAAACATACTGCATCCACGTTCCAGTGTTACGTTTAATAATAAAAACACACACACACACACAATTTTAAACTGCATCCAGGTACTGAGTTTAACTACAGTCTGTTTTCAGTTCTGTGTACTGATTTCCTCAGTCTTTCCCCGTCTCTCCGGCGTTTAGTGTCGAAGCAGGCGTGGAGGAAGCAGCAGCTGCGGACGTGGAAGCAGCAGCAGGAGGCACAGAAACAGAAGAACGAGGAAGAGGAGGAGAAGAAGAAGAGAGAGGAGGAAATCCGCAAGATCCGAGACCTGTCAAATCAGGAGGAGCAGTACAACCGCTTCATGAAGCTTGTGGGAGGAAAACACCACACACACAACAAGGTGACGCACAGACACACAGCATTCTTGATCGGAAGGTACTTTAGTACAAACCTTGAGATGAAGTGTGGGCCTTACTGTCTGTGTGTGTGCGCGTGCGTCAGACTTCAGATGCTGAACACAGGAAGTTGATGTTCAAACAGGGACTCGACTCTGCAGGTAACCTGTACCAGTATGACAATTATGATGAGGTTGCCATGGATACGGACAGTGAGACAAATTCTCCAGGTGAATAATTACCACTCTAAATTGTGTGTGCGTGCGTGCGCGTGTGTATGCACGCGTGTATGTGTGTATAATAACAGTGATAAATTGCTGTTGCAGCCGCTTCTCCAGCACGCGAGCCGTTAGGTGGCATTGGGGTTCTGTACGCTGTTCCAGCCTTCTCTTTAGGCGCCACCCCTCTCCGACAGGTAAGCCCCACCCTCACCTGTACAAACAGGTAATGGAGTTTTATCATCACTGAGCTGTTTCTCTGCATTCTTCAGGACATGTCTCAGTATTGTGTGGATACAGTGGGTGTGGTTTCACTGGCCCCGCCCCCTCCACCCCCAATGCCCCCCCCGGAAGAGTCAGAACGTCCACCCAAACCTCCGTTTGCTGATGAGGAAGAAGAGGAGGAGATGATGCTGAGGGAGGAGCTTCTCAAATCACTAGCTAACAAACGTTCTGTGAGAGGAGAGGTAACACACACACACACACACACACACACACCATCAGATCAGTGTGTTCTGAACCCTGATTGGTCTGTTTCTCTTTCAGGACGCGTCCAGTAACAGTGGCCCTCCCTCTCCCACCAGACCTGTAGCTCCGCCTACCATCAGAGCACCCTCTGCTTCTGTCTCTCTCGGTTTCAGCTCCAGCTCCGCCCACACTCGCTCTTCCAGCAAGTTCGGTCGAGGACCTGCGGCTTCTAGAGTGCCGCTGGTGGTCTGTTACCATAGCAACTCTGTATTAACACCATCAACTATATTGTACCTTAAACGCCAATTTATAGTTTTGCGCATGTGTGTGTGTGTCGTGTGTCGTGTGGACGCACAGAATGAGGTCTGTCCTGTATGAGGCGCTGTCACATGAACCACGCCAGAATTAACTGAAGGAATAATGAACAGAAGAGAACAGACATAGATAGAAAAAGAACAGATAGAAAAATCTTCATGTGAATAATTATAAACTCAGCAGTGTGAGCGACTCTTGTATGGAAACACTGCCGTATAACTAATGTTTAAATCCGCAGTTCTGTCGCTCGCTCACTGATTACGCTGTAGTGTTTGTTTTTGCGTTGCTATGGTTTACGTCACCTACGCCGTGTTTCACGCTTTATATCATATTAACACAACATCATGACTAGTTTTCTGTAAATAAACCTGTGATACAGTGATGTCATCTAGCCGTGTGACACGAGAAACTCGCTGGGGTTCATTAACGCTCAGTGTTCAGTGTGAGTTTTGGAGAAGTGTTAAGACAGACTTACACACTGAATCTGTTTACAGTGAGATTTATACACAGCGGGTTTCATGGGTTTTGAGCTGTTTTAAGGTTTTTTAACACTTTCAGAAAGCAGTTTTCGAGCTCCAGTTCGTCTGTAGAAGACGGAAGGTTCTGGATGATTGTTAGTCATTTTATTGTTTGCACTTCAGATGTGCTTTGAACAGTATTGTTCTGAATTAAACTCTGAATTTAATTAAACACAGAATAAATATCTAACATTTGATGAAACCGTTTCCGCGTTCACAATCAGACACGCCTCCCAGCCGACCAATCGGTGTTCACCGAGAATCTCTTGAGTCGGTCTGAGGTTCACACATTCAGGCTCTCCTCATGCTGTAGTAGTGTGGTGTGTGATCGCTAATAGCAAAGTGTAATGAAAACTTTGCATATTTATTCATATTCATGAACTCAGTAAAGTAATGCCAGTGCAGCATGCAGTACTCACTCTTGGTGCTTGGCCCCCTGCTTACAGATGTGTTGTTTTTCCAGCTGCCGCGACACAAAGCCGTGGTCGTGCGACTGAATGCGTCTGACGACAGTGACTCTGAGATCGAGGCCTCCAGCTCGGCGCAGTGTGTGTTTGGTGGTCTGGAGTCCATGATTAAAGAGGCGCGGAGAAGCGTGGAGGTGAGAGAACACCACGCAGTGTACATGTCTTTACTGCTCTGCTGAGTCCGATCCCCCTGCTGACGTGTTTTATTCCCGTGGGATGTCCAGGCGGCGAGACCGAGGCCTGTTCCTGTGTCCGAGAAGGAGAACAACCCGCTCAGGGCACCGGACAGTTTACCTGAGGGACCCGCGATGGAGTACCGCCTCCTGAGGGCGGAGTTAACCAGGTGACTCTCACACCTACACACACAATGTCTGCCATGACACGTCTCGAGAGCCTAAATGTATTACCATTTAAACCAGGAAGTCAGCGTGAAGGTGTGTCACCTGAGGTACACCACAGCCAAGCTGATAGCGTTCGAGATATGCCAGGCCACGCCCTCGCCCAGGCTCAGCGCACCTGACTGCAGCTTAGCGAGAGAAGTTTAGAGAACAGTGAAGCGTTTATAAGGAGAGAGTTTTTCCAGCTGTGTAGGATTTCTCACTCACACCTGTCCACTTTAACCAGGACGACTTTAATCCGAGAGGACGAGACGCCGCGTGTGTTCGGAGTTATGGCGTACATGTTTGAGGCGAATTGTGTGCGTAGCCAGTGGCGACAGAGAGCCGCAGGGTCGTTACCGGGAGACATCGGTCACGTCTGAGTGGGAGAGAAAATGACAAAATACTGATGGAGACGGGGTATAAAGACGGAATTCTCCATCAGTCTGAGCAAGCGGTGTTGTTAAAACACGCCTCCAAAACGGTCACATGACCACCAACACAGCCAAACTCTCTTCTACATAAATAAACTACAAAAATAAGCGTGTGTGAGGGTGGGGGTGTGTGAGGGAGGGAGGGAGTGAGTGAGTGAGAAGAATCAGGACAAAAACCATGTTTACTGCTAACCAACTGTTCCTATAGATCAAGACACGCCCCTGGGGGCGGAGCAGATACACTTTCGGGAGCATTTGATTGGTTGACTCCAACAGTAATACAAGATGATTCATCAGTAAATTGTGATCTTATTTTTTTCTAGATATTCTGTTGCGTGAGGATGTTATGGAACAGAAATAAAAAGCTCTTTGATTTCACTTTGTGATCCTAAGTGCTGATTGGGACTTTTTTTGCACTTAGTTGGGAGAATCGGCGAATGAGGAAATCCGATTCCGCTGCTTCCTCTCCTGTCGGATTTGACTCGGATGTCGATGTGCTGGGAAAACCGGTTGAACTCAGCGACACGGAGGAGAAACTCTCCAAACACCGGTCAGTGTTTTCATTTGTAACATTAAAATGCAGAAGTGTTGAACTGCCTGAGGTGCTGAGGAAGTTTACTTCTGTGCATGTATTTTGTGTGTGTGTGTGTGTGTGTGTGTGTGTGTGTGTTAGTGCTCAGCTGCAGAAGGACCAGGCTCTGCTCGAGCAGCTCCATCAGCAGGAGCTCAGGAAGAAAGAGGCTCTGAAACTGGCCGAGGCTAAAGTGGTGCGGCTGAAAGAGCAACTGCTCGCTGCGGAGAAAGTGGCGAGTGCAAACCGAGTGCTGCTGCGGAAACTGCAGGAACAGGTGTGCACACACACGCACAATTACACATGCGTACACATACACACATAGAAATATACACACATGCGCGCACACATACATATAAACCCATATGTGTGTACACACAGTGTTTCTTGGTGGTTCTTAGTTCTATATCAAGATATGTTGCAAAATTTATTAGCTGTGATCGACTTACTGTGTGTGTGTGTGTGTGTGTGTGTGTGTGTGTAGGTCCAGCGTGTGCAGCACCGTGTGGCAGTGAAACAGCACCACGCCCTGCGGATGGAGAGAGAGCTGCGGGCTCAGACAGGAACAGTGAGCAGGAACTACAAACACAGCAACACACAGCTCTCAGTGAGTGTGTACACACACACACACACACACACACACACACACACACACACACACACACAACACACTTCTTTCCCTATTGGACCAACATGTTTAGCCTCATGAATGTACACTCATCTGAACATCATGTACACTTATCTGAGTCCAGTCCAGTCAAGTCCTGGGTAGTGTTCTGGTTCAAAGCCCGAACAGCCTGAGGGAAGAAGCTCCTTCTCATTCTCTCTGTGTTGGCCTTGAGGGAGCGAAGATGCTTTCCTAACCTCAACAGGGAGAAGAGTCCATTGTTGGGATGGCTGAGGTCTTTCATAATCTTCCTGGCTTTGTTCCGGCACCACTTGGTGTAGATGGACTGCAGGTCAGGGATCCCAGTACGGATGGTGCGTTCGGCCGATCGCACCACTCTTTGGAGAGACCGTCTGTCCTGCTTGGTGCTGTTCCCGAACCAGGTGCAGATGTTTCCTGTCAGGATGCGCTCAATGGTGCAGGAGTAGAAATTCTTTAGCACCCTCGGTGGAAGTTGGAAGTCACTGAGGCGTCTCCGGTAGAACAGACGCTGTCGGGCGTTCTTTACCAGGGCATTGGTGTGGCAGGACTATGACGGATCCTGCGTGATGTGAACACCTAGGTACCGGAAATTGTCCACTCTCTCCACTGGCGTCCCACTGATGTGAAGGGGCTGGTAGCTCCTCATCTGCTTCGTGCTGAAGTCCACAATCAGCTCCTTAGTTTTGCTGGCGTTAAGGAGGAGGTTCTCCTCCTGGAACCAGATCTCCAGGTTTTTAATCTCCTCCAGATAGGGCTTCTCAATGTTGCCAGAGATCAGGCCCAGAACAACAGTGTCGTCAGCAAACTTGATGATGGAGGTGGAGTCTGACGTGGCTACGCAGTCATGGGTGTATAATGAGTACAGCAGGGGGCTCAACACACAGCCCTGGGGGGCAACAGTGCTGAGAGTGATGGAGGGAGAGACATGTTTGCCCACCCTCACTGATTGTGTTCAATCTTTGAGAAAGTTGAGGATCCACTGAAACAGTGATGGGATGAGTCCCAGATCCTTCAACTTAGTGAAGAGCTTTGAGGGGATTATGTTGTTGAAAGCAGAGCTGTAGTCTACAAACAACATTCTCACATAATTCTCTCTGCCGGTGTCCAGGTGGCTCGGGGTTGTATGTAGAAGATAGGCGATGGCGTCATCGGTGGAGCGGTTAGTGCGGTAAGCGAACTGCAGTGGGTATATGGTGGCAGGAAGTCAAGAGATGAAGTCTCTAACCAGATGTTCAAAGCACTTCATCACAACTGAGGTCAGTGCTACTGGGCGGTAGTCATTGGGGCAAGCGGGCTGTTTCTTTGGGACAGGAACAATGATGGAATTCTAGAAGCACTTGGGAATCACAGCCTGAGACAGGGAGAGGTTGAAGATCTCAGTGAACACCGGTGCTATCTGGTCTGCGCAGGCTCTCAGGACCCGACTTGGGATGCCGTCTGGTCCTGAAGCCTTTCTGGTGTTCACTCTCCTGAAGGCTTTCCATACAGCTTGCTCTGTAATGATGAAAGCGTCCCCTTCTCTGGCATGCTCTGTGCTGCTGTTCCTGTAACTATTTACAGTAGCGTTGTTAGCAGCAGCTTCGAAGCGAGCATAGAACATGTTCAGCTCGTCAGCCAGTGATGCATCTGCGCTCATCATTGTAGAGGGTGTTTCTTGCAGTCCGTTATTGTTCCCAGTCCTTTCCAGAGGTTCCTAGTGTCACATTGTTGTAGCTGCGACTCTAGTTTCCTCCCGTAAGTCCGCTTTGCCTCTTTCACCGCTTTGCGCACATTGTAGGATGCTGCTTTGTACAGTTCCGCGTTGCCGGTGGTGAGCCCTTCTTTGTAGGCAGCGGTGCGTGATCTTAGAGCATCGCGGATGTTTTTATTAAATGGTTTCTCATTGGGAAACGTTTTGATGATTGTTTTGTGAACTGTATCATCTGCAAGTTTCCCAAAAAATCCCACAACCACTTCCGTAAAGATGTCGATATCATCAGAGCTGCGCCGGAACATGTCTCAATCTGCGTCATCCAGTGCATCCTGCAGAGCAGCTAACGATTGGTCCGTCCAGCGTGCGACCTCCCTTATGACCAGGGCTTCCTGTTTGAGCCTCTGTTTGTAAACAGGCATAAGGAAAATGGCGGCATGATCCGATTTCCTAAACGCTGGCAGAGTCATTGGGCTGTAGCAGTATTTGAACGGAGTGTAACAGTGGTCTAATGTCCTATTTCCCCTGGTGGGCCAGGAGATGTGTTGGTGGAGGTTTGGGAGTGCGGGTTTGAGCTTGACATTATTAAAGTCCCCTGTTGCAATCAGCGCACCGTCCTGGTGGATTGTTTGGTGATGAGTGAGAGCCTCAGGTAGCTCACATAAGGCGGAGTCCGTGTCCGCCTAAGGTGGAACATAAACAGCACTGACTCTGACTACGGTGAATTCCCGAGGAAGATAAAAAGGGCGACATTTGATGATCAGAAGTTCCAGGTTGGGTGAGCATGAGCATGTGAGGGGACAGATTCTCGCATTGTTACACCAGTTGTTGTTCACCATCAGACACACTCCACCTCCTCTTGTATTCCCCAACTCCATTGTTCTGTCCGTGCAGTAGATCGAGAAAGACTCTGCCAGCTGGATTGCATGGTCCGGTACTGCTGGATTCAAAAATTTCTTGGTGAAGCAGAGGAGAGTTCCCTCTAAGAGAGTTAAAATCTACACTAACAACAAACCATGGGTGACTAAATCTGTGAAGTCCAGTATACAGAAAAGGAATCTTGTTTTTAGACATGGGACAGTATCCAACCTCCACTTGGCTACTAAGTAGCTGAAAATAGAAATTTTAAAAAGCCAAATAGAGATATAAATCAGACCAGGAGAGTAAAATGGCTGCAAATAAACTTGGCTCAGCCTGGACCAGCATGAAAAAAATAGCAGGCCTCTGGGATCCAATTAACTGGAACCGTTTTACTCTGGACGGCTTTCATTCAGACTCCGAGTTAGCCAATGCTTTGAATGTTTGTTATAATCGTTTTAATACTTTTGATTTTAGTAATGAGATTCAGGAACTGCAGTGTAACCTAAAACATGATCAGCATTTTAACATTGATCAGAAGGACGTGGCAAAAGCCTTCCACTCCATAAGAGTAAACAAGTCTTACGGACCTGATCATATTTGTGGTCGCTTACTTAGATCTTGTGCCCAGCAACTGAGTCCTGTGTTTCATTTTATTTTTAAGACGTCCTTGCAGGCACAGCACATACCTAACATCTGGAAAGATGCTGTTTTAGTGCCTGTTCCTAAATCCAGTTATGTGAAAAGTCTAAAGTCTTTTCTAGTCCAAGATTCTAGAAAAGGCTGTAGCACAGCAGTTATGCTCATACCTACATAGGAATAGCATTCATGAAATGTATCA
>JAQMYM010000002.1:24170442-24184451 GCA_030014255.1 Parauchenoglanis ngamensis | reverse complement strand
TATGTTGTCTTCTGTTGCACACGTGCACCTTTTGTACTTCTGTTGTCTTATATGTAGCACCTTGATCCTTGAGAAACATTGTTTCATTTCACTGTACACTGTACCACATGTATATGTTGAAATGACAATAAAAGCCACTTGACTTGACTTGAAACAAAATTTTAGTATCCCTCAGTAACTTTTTACTGTAACAGTAAAAACCAGTTACTTGGGGTTTTATCATATTGGCATAGGCATAAAACTATTACACATACACAAAGGACCACACACATACTCATAAACGGGCAGAACCATTTCTAGTTCCTAATTCCTTTACGTTTTTTCAAGTCAGTAATAACACTGCACTTGCCTTTCCCCAGCTCTTTCTTTGACACCTGACAAAATTTACTTTTCCATCTTCCTTCCCTGTGTACTTTGATTGGACAGTGTGTTCTTCTAAGTTTACTTCTAGTACCTAGTCGAAAGTAATTTTGGAAAAAATACAATTGAACATTGAATTATCCAGGAAGTAATCCACATTGTTCGGTTCATTGTATTTCACATGCAGGGTTGCCAGGGTCACAGTTTTTAAGCCAAGTTGGCTTAGTTATGGAACAAGATTGTATATTTTTCAGCTGTTTTCATAGTTTCTATAATGTTTGGTATTAGGTGATGGTAAAAGGCAAATTACAGATACATCAAATTATTTATTACACAAAGACTGAGAAAGGAAAACTAATCCCTTTTGTCTACAGAATTTACTGAGCTAGTCTCAGGTGTTTTTGTGCATTTTTTGAGATGTAGTTAGGCTGGAAATTTTGCTGAGACCTGGCAAGCCTGTTCACAGCTGCTTCATTGCTGTTGCTCTGTTAAAGATGTCTCAGCAAAGTGGGCTTAAATAGATCAGTCCTAATGGACACCAAATCTAGGGGTCATGTCACTATAATCACTTGACACAGCTGTTACTGACAGGCTGAATGAATCTACAGTCTGGACTGGAAAGAAAACAACATTCAAACTTCATATGTGTATTTTTTTTTCTTACAACCATTGGTGGTGCTGTTGTTTTTGGTTTCACTAAAGTAAAAAAAAAAATCCAGTTCAAGCCATGCATTAGACTCAAATAAGATCTAAGTCTTATTTTTCTTGGAAGGGTATTTGTCCCTATAGTTGATTTACACCATTTGCCCCTTTCCATAATAACACTGACAGCTGAGTTCTCGTGATGTCACCCATTTGTTCAAAATATGATTTTTCACAAAACCCAAAGGAAATGTTTGACTTCTGCAGCAAAGTCTGTTTAGATTCTGGAACACAGCGGTGAGTCTTACTCCAGGAGTGTCACAATAATTTCAGACAGCAGTAGTTTGTTTTTAGTCTACAACAAATGTGCAGATTTTATTCTATTCCTGTGTGGCAGCATGGAGAAGATGGAGTGACCTCCTGAAGTGGTCTGACTGACAGGCTATCTAATCTGTCAGTTGATGTGGTGTAGGGACAACTGATTGGTTGAGTAACCCAGTGACTATTAAATAACTGAAGGAATGAATGATTGTTTTGTCAGGTGATGTGGAACATCTGAAGGATGAGTTTGCCAGTCTGAAGTCAGAGTGTGAGACCCTGAAGGAGGCCAACTGTAAACTGACGGAGAGACTACAGGTGCTGCAGAAGACAAGGTAAAATAACACTCATGCAAACTCACCAGGATTACTCAAGCTGTTATCCATGTTGTAATAAGCTTTTTCTTATTTTGAGCAGTTCAGGTGGTATTGAAGTTGAAGAGAAGGAAACTGGAGGGATTCAAACGAATGTAATTGGAGGATCAGGTTCCACCTGCAGATTGGTGGATGTTTGTATTCAGAAGAACATTTCCTTTGATGGAAAACCACTCACACCCACCAGTCTGAGCTCAGGGTTCTCAGAGACCCTCTCCCTGAGGGAGCAGCTCAAACAAGCTGAGGAGAGAGCAGAACAACTGCAGAGGCAGGTATGCTGGGGTGGATCAGCTGGGGCAGGTACACTGAAATGGGCAGGTTAGGGCAGGAAGACTGGGAAGGACAGGCTGGGGAAGATACACTGGAGTGGACAGCTGTATTAGCCGGGGCAGGTACAGTGGGGTGGGTAGGTTGAGGCCAGTATACTAGTAAAGAGGGATTGGGGAGGGTTTTCTTGTACGTTCAGGCTGGGTCAGGTATGCTGGGAGGGAATGGCTAAGGCAGGTATGCTGAGGTGGATAGACTGGGCAAGTGCACTGGGGTGAACAGGCTGGGCAGGTACATTGGGGTGAATAGATTGGTGCAGGAACACTGGAATAGACAGGCTGGGGCCGGTACAGTGGTGTGGATAGGTTGGGGGGGGTTTACTGGTATAGAGAGGCTGGATAAGGTATGCTGGTATGGACAGGCTTTAGGGGTAGCTATGCCTGTGTGGCTAGACTAGGAATAGTGTACTTGTACAGATAGGTTTGGATTTGAAACTCTATGGTATAAGAGTATGCTGTGATGTATTTTGGGGTGGATAGGCTGGGGCAGGTACACTGGCTGGGGTGAATACATTTGGACAAATATGCTGTGGTAGGTATGCTTAGACAGTTAGGCTAACATTTTGGGAAAGTACCCTGGGGGTGATGTTTTGAGACTGGGAGATAGTGAATAAGTTTACAGGGGAAAATAGAATGGACAAGAATGTTGGGGTGGAAATGCTGGGGCAGATGAGTGAGACCTGGTAAGATGACATGGGCAAATGTCCTGGGATATGTATTCAGGAATCAATAGGCCTAGGTAGATACTCTGAGTATATACCATCCATCATCTATACCGCTTTATCCATCTGGATTCTGGATTGAACCCAGGACCTTCTTGCTGTGAGGCGACAGTGCTAACCACTGTGCCCCTGAGTATATACTGGTTGAGCAAATGCTGAATGTCTAAATGTCTATTATATGTATTACAGCAGAGTGGATAAGATAGGATAGGTTCAGGGTAGACACTGGAGGACCTCTTTCCAAGACAGCTATACATACCTCTCTACCCCAACATGCCTCCACACAGTAACAAGTGTGCTTTGGCAGTTCAGCTGAGGGTACTCTATGAGGCAGGTAAACTGGAATATACTGTAGATTAGTGGAATATACTGTAGACTACTGTAGGCTAGGTGAATCAGGTGCAGAAACACTCTGGGCCAGACAGGTGAGGGCAAGTAGACAGAATAAGACAAAACAGTTGTCAGAGTAGACCGACTGGAGCAAGTACACTGGAAGGATGCTGGAGTGGATATACTGGGGAATTAATGCTGTGGTAGACAGGCTTTGGTAGGTACATTGGAACATGCATGCTTAGGCAATGACTTGTGGTGGATATACTTAGACATGCAAGCTAGGTTAGGTAGGTCAGCTTGTTGCTGCTATTTATGTCCTATATATGGGGTACAGGATACTGGGGCAGGTATACCAGAGCAGGTATGATGGAGTGGATATGTTGAAGCAAGTACACTAGGGCAAGCACCATGCTGTAGTGGCAGACAGACTATTTTTCATCTGTATTTTGTGCTTTGCGTGTTTTTGCTGTGATGGCAGTGTGATGGTGTGCGGATTGAGCTGAGGGAGCTGCAGAACCTGTTTGAGACCAGTCAGAAGGAACGGGCAGAGCTGGAGCTGGAGCTTCTGAGCTGTAGGGAGGAGCTAGAGAAACTCACAGAGGAGAGACAGGTGGGCCTGAGTCGACCAAAACATCTAAGGCTAGGTTTCTACAAGAGTTTAATTATGAAGCAGCAAGCTGGCTGTTTTTTTTGCATTCATTCACTGTATCAAATCTGCACATCTAAAAAAAAAAAAGACTGATTCACATGGAAACCTGATGGACAGGAATGTTTTGGCTCTGACCTTCCCTCTAGAGGATATCTCCAGTTGTAGTATAAAGGCAATCTAATATTTAACCTCCAACCATCTAAACTTTAATCTTCACCACTTGATGTTTTAACCTCTAACCCTCAGCACCCAATCACTGATATTTAACCTCCAACCTCCACCACAATCTAAAGCTTAGCAGAAAGTATGGTTTCTATCCAAATATGCTGTTGCACCATAGCACAGAAATTAGGGAGTGGGTCTCAGTGGTTAAAGGTTTGGGTTACTGATCAGAAGGTTGTGCTCACTCAGTTAGACCCTCAGCTGCTTGGTTCTGTCCTATCTAAGTTGTGTGTCACTTTGAATAAAAGTGTCAGCTTAATGTAAATGTAAATCTGCTACTTAACCTCCAACCCTCAGCACCCAACCACCAATAGCCAACCTTCAACTTCTATTACTTAACCTCCAAATTATAACCTTAAACATCCAACCTCCAACCTCCAAATTCTAATCTCCAGCGTCACCATTTCTGCTCAACTATCCTGAGGCTGCAGGCAAAACCTTTCTCAGTTTGGCTGAAACATTAAATTAATTATCCAAACCTCATGAGATTAATTGCTAACAATAAAGCAGCATATTTGATGCACATGACTAACTTCAAATCATTTCTGATACTGAGTATACCACAACGAATTGGTGTTGTAGGTGGTTTATTTATGATTATTTATATTACTGATCAATATTGAAGTCTGTCTGTCTCTGTTTCTCCTTTCAGTCACAGTTCCTCGACATCTTCACAATGGTTTCATAACCGATGTATATTTGTGTGTGTGTGTGTGTGTGTGTGTGTGTGTGTGTGTGTGTGTTTTGTGTTGCTGTTGCTTCACCCTTCATTCATGCCTTAATTTATTTTTGTTTCATCTCTCTCCCATCCCATCCCTTCATCACACCCTCAGTTCTGCACTGAGTCTGCTGTTCTTTCACTGCCTTTCTTAGGAATGATTGTTATCATGGCAGTTCTGTGGTGCTGGTGGTCTGAGCTCGCATCCAAAACAGCAGCAGGTACAACAAGGCTTTTTATTTACTCATACAGTGTGTTCCAGTCATGATATATTTATAGGGAGCTATGTAAGGGATCTGTTTGAGGAGTGTTAGTATTACCACTCAGTTGCCCCCCCTGAGCTAATTCTGTTCTATTCTGCTCACATTTGAGGGCAGCAACTTGTGTGTACTTCTGATTAAACAAACACAGTGGCCCTGCCAACTTGTCATTGCAGAAGTCATTCTTACTTAGCAATCTTATATAACTAACTTGCTATCAAGCCATGGCTTAACTAGCTATCTGCTACTAGCTATCTGCTATATCTAGTTATCTGTATTAAAGCTTTAAAACTTTCTGTTGTAAATATCCAGCTATTTGTTTTAACAAGCTATCTGTTTTAATTGCTAGTTATTTCTTTAACTAGCTAGCTATATATTTTACACTATCTAGCTAGCTCTGTTTTTAAAATATAGCCAGATTTCTATTGTAAATATCCAGCTATCGGTTTTAACTAACTACCTATGTTGTTCTGTGAACAGTAATACTAGCTGTATTCAGGGAAGCTGAGAGCCGAGGGATAGTGAATAATTTTTGATGAGTGATGACACTGAAGGATTTGCTAGCTGATAAGGCTTGTTTTTGGTGAATAAAGAATGATAGAACGATGGCTCACACAGTTATTGAATGATTGTAATTGTGTTTGTGTGTTTCAGGGAGTTTGTGGATGTGAGAGCGGTAACAGTAGCGGTGTTGATCTCTTTATATTTGTTTAATTTTGGACCTTTTGACCTACAGACAGCTGATAATTTGACCTTCTCCATGACAAGAGGGCTCTTTGGGCTTTGGGTTCTTTGTCTATTGAACAAGAAAGAAAATAATGTGACTATTATCATTATTATTATTATTATTGCAAATTTCTTTTAACATTTTGTACAAAAGTTACTTACTAACAGATTTATATATGGCTTGGAATCTAATTTATAATATCAGCTCTATGTTTTGTGAAGACGTTAATTTATTCAGCTATTTATTTAAGTTGTGTTGTGTTCTATAAATCAATTTATTAAATGGTGCAATGCATTTTTAGTTATTTAGTTTAGCAAAAAAATCCCAAAAAAACAAAATAACATGAGCCAGAGGTAAAACATTAACTATAGTGTTCCTGTGTTTTTAGTGTTTTTTAATAGAACATCGTCACTTTTAGACTTCGACTCAAACACTAGAATACACAGACTCAGCTCTTATATTTCTTCTTGAATGAATGGAGTGTTTAAACAAGTGTGTTAGTTACCCATAATGCACAAGCAAACAGGAAGTAGCAAACAGGAAGTAAACACGATGCCTCAGTAATGATGAGCTCATTAACGCAGTAAAAATGTAAAGCAGCTTCTAAAGACGTCTGAAAGAGAAAGTACAAAAAAAAGCCAAACAAATCTTTAAGCATTACAAACTTCATGTGTGTGTGTGTGTGTGTGTGTGTGTGATATGAATTGTGTGAAAAAATACACTTTATATGATAATGAAAGTTCGCCTTAATAGTATATATTTTAGACACAGACAGGGTTTTATTACTGATGGATTATAACACAAACGTCATTCTGACAATTCTGACAATCAGAAGTGTGTGTTTATTTTCCTCTAACAGAGCGTCCCTAAGTGGTTTATTCCTCTTACACCACAGCAATTTAAATAAATATGCTGTAATAAAACAGGGGTCAAAAAGGGTTAGGGTTAGGGTTAGTGCCAGTTTTTGAGTGCCAGTGTGCTGTATATTTGCCAAAAAATGTAAATAGAAAAAATATACAGTAGTGCACAATAAATTAAAATAATAATTTTATATAGATTTAAAAAATATATAATTTCAACTTAAATTCTAAATCAGTATTATTGATATCTTTGCTAGACTTGCACTTTATAGGCATTAAATATTATTTAAAATATCAGGTCATGTTTTTAAAGTTGTTCAGGTGCAAAAAGTTTGACAATTTGTGATTTTTAAAAAAGAGATTTAATTTTTTGTATAAGTTCCCAGGATTTAATGTCAATTTTAAGCAGAAAAGTGGATGTGATGATTACAGCATGAGTGTGAGGGGAAAAGGGGAAAAGTTTAAACCTGATTGTTCAGCCTCATGTAGAAACATGTCTCATTTCTAATCCACATGTCTTCATAAAACATCCTATAAAACTCAGTCATCTTTTTTCATTACCTAGCATCTCTAGCAGGATAGAAAATCATTAACTATATAATTATTTCTGATTTATTTAAAACAGTGTTATTCTTCTATATATAGTAATTAATAAATATGATTTTGTGGTGTTAGGTTTAGAGATGGCACTCTGCTCCTTTATAAAGGAGATTTTAATATTTTTGGGGTTTTTTTGTGATGTACTGTTTATGCTTTGCATTTTATATTTTAAGAATACTTTATTTAGTTTATATTACTCTATATCTTACAGTGTAATCAATATTGTTTCTAACATTGTTCATATTTGTAGATTTGTATATGAGAGTGTTTTATCTGACGCAGTTGCAGTTGGAGCTGTACGGTGATGTTGTTGATTTTTGTGTATTGTGTAGATTGTAGTTGAAAATAACACAAAACAAATCCACCAGAAGAGTAAAGAAAAGAAAAATAAAGCAATATTCCACTTTGGACTAATCAACATCAAAATGAAAACCTCTTCATCTTTATGCTTTTGTCTCTTTATAAACATTTGTCATGTCAATAAATAAGAACATTGTTGATTTTGAGTTGTGTATTTTATTGTATTGCTTATAAAACATGATTAGCTACAACTCTTATTTATATCATTTTAATCCAAAGTTATTAAAATACTGATGGAAAGATTGAAATGTGTGTTATATCTCTGATCATGGTTTAGGATTAGCTGTAGTTTAACTTTAGTGTTAGTGGATATTAAAGATAATAATTTATCATTTCTCAGTGAATGTTTTTCGGCGTGTCCGTGATGAGTCAGTGTACAGTTTGGGTTTATTAGCTAACTTGCTTGACTCTGACGTGTGTATCATCTACATCACACACGAGGTTAGGAGTGTGTACTGCAGTGTTCTAGCCATGTGAACGAGACGGTGACTGCTGTGGAATATTACTGCTGTCCAGATGAGTGAAACTCTCACACGTGGAGCATGACTGTGTGTCCGACCGTAACACTGATCATCACATCCTTTAACACCATGATCATGTCTCGTGATGCTGTAATTACATCTTCAGAGACGAGTTTAATTTAACCTCAATGTTCACTCAGATCTCCAGCGTCGCTGATCATCCTCTCTCCAGGTACTCACACGTCACACAGTCTGTAACTGAAGTTGGAAATATTGATTAGAAACTCAGTTTAATTAGAATTTCTGCTGAACTATGAAACAGACGTAGATGCACACAGTCTGAGCAATAAAACAAACAAATAAATAAACAAATATTCATTTTACATTGCAAAAATTTTATTTATATATATCTTATATTATAAGATTACAGTAAACCATATATACAATTATGAAACCTATTTTTATTAATTTCGTACTTCATCTGTTTGCAGATAATTTTTCTCATTTTAAGAATTTATTCCTAGAAAGAAGCAATAAAATCTGCCAAAGCTTGAAATGTGTGAAAGCATCTAAATACACGCTGAATACTTTGACAATTCATTAATCTCATAATAAGAATTTTTAAGATGAAAATATTTTCACTTGCTAAGATTTTTTCTGTATAATATGTTTATTATACTGGTTTACACATAAAGACATTTTATTGTGCTTTTTTGTTTTCTGGTTTGAAATCCTCAGCAAGTCGCTGATATTTATTTATATTCAATTCAACATGTGTGTTAGTGTTGCAGTGAAACTAACAAAGTGTGTTCTTCAAAATTCAATACTAATTCAGTATTTTTAACATTTTAAACATTATTACTCAGTATTAGCTCACTAACTGACTTCCTTGAAAAACTACTTGAAAAATGACTTCCTTGACTTTCATGAAAAAAAGAAACTTGGTGTTTTATCTCCATTAAATATAAATAACAGGTTAATTTTGTAAACAGTGACTATGAAGTTTGAGACTTTAAGTTAAAAAAGGAAACACAAGTGTTTTACTGTAGAAGTTTTTCCTTGTGTCTGTGTGTGTGATATTAATAACTCTGCAGGCTGTAAGTGGACACAACGGTTTTCCCAGCAGCCTGACAGAGTCTCCCATTTATTCTCCTGACCTGCGTCATGATGTCATTGTATATGATAACGACGCTGACGCGTCACTTCCGGAGACGTTATGTCAGTGACACAAGTAAACCATGATGACTCTCAGCTGTAACTTTACCTGCTTAAATATAGAATGAGTTTGTGAGGTTTAACTGAATCTGTACTTTAGTTCCTGTAGCTCTGTACGATAAATAACATAAACAATGCGACATTTAAAAAGTGTCAAAACGTGCACAATGTTTACAAAACATAAATTTAAATGATTTTACCTGTAATAAAGTCAGGTTTTATTTATATGCACTTCATGAGCACTCTTTATATTCCTTCACATGAGAGCTGAAGATATGTGATTCACTTTAGTAAGATTCAATTGCAGAAATCATCGGCTGATCTGATGTTCATTTGTCTTTACAACTTTATTTTATTATCCAAGATATTTTTAAATATTTTTTTGCCATGTTGGAAATGAGAGAAAGAAAAATCTTGATGTTATGCTGGCAAAAGGCTGTAAATATTACACAGTTAATTACACAATTATTAATTACAAATTACCTTTTCACTAAATAAAATATACGATAATACAATTTAAATGAATAAAGTTAGTAAACATTATACGACAAATTGTGATAAACAGCTCAGGTTTAGGAATGAGTGAGAGAAATTAGTTATATATTATTTAATTATTTTTAAACATTAGAAATTTATATATTGAAATTGATAGGATCCGGTTCTTTTCAGTGAATCAGATCACCAATAAGAATCGACTCATTCAGTCCCCAAACAGTTTATTTTTTTCTAAACCCAACAAAGTGTGTAATGTTGACCTTTTATTGTTTTTCTCTGCCTAACTGTTGACAAGATTAGTTCAGTAAACACAGTAATCAGTTGGTCATATTCTTGTGCTAGTGAGTCTGAGCTTCATTAAGATTCAACTTTTCAACTGGATTCAGGATTTCCACTTCATTGAAATTCCATTTCATTTCTATTTCCATATCTCCATAACTGATAACCCTCTATAACACACACACACACACACACACACACACACACACACACACATGGAGAGCAAACACATAATTGTAATTCTATTAATTTACACTGAAAGCGTAACAATATTATATGTACAATATCTACAATCAGCTCTTATTTATGCGTCAACTCATCATCAAATCCCCACTGCTCCTGAGGAAAAGCACCGGCAGCTTCTGTATGTACAACAAGCTTCCAATTTATTTATTGACTGATTGTTTGATTAATTTGTTTATTTGTTTTTTCTATGTTTGTTTGTTGCAGTGCTGCATTAATTTGAATTCTTTGCTGGTGTCCAGAAGATTGTAAGGGTTTTCATTTTAATAATAATAATAATAATAATAATAATAATAATAATAATAATAATAGTTTGCTTGTTCAGCTGCTTTAATGAGCACAGACAGACAGACAGACAGACAGGTTTCCCAACAGCCCATTTTGGTGCGTGTAAAAATAGCGTGCATTGTCGTGTGTGCGTGTGTGTGTGTGTGTGTGAGTGTGTGCGCAGAAATGTGTTCATCATCATGCATGTGTCCTTGTGCATTCCTGCGGTGTGAGGCGCGCGCTCTCCGTTCAGTATAAAGCCGCGCGCCTCCTCCATTCACCCTCATTATTACAACGCACGCGCTGCGTTGAGTCTCTCACGCTCTCATTTATCACAGACAACGTCTTCTTCTTCTTCTTCTTCAGAACATTAGGAAGGAGCAACTACATTCAACAAGAGCACGAGAATTAAAACACACACACACACACCGGCTAGCTGCAGTGTACAGTTCAGCATTATTCACGCCGCTCTTCACGTCCGCGCGCGACAAGTCTTTTTCCGCACTCAGGTATAAAAACACGCGCAGAGCAGCGGAAAGATGACGAGCCACCCGAGCCAGCAGGAGGAGAGCCGGACCTGGCCCGACACGGACCTGGGCTTCGAGGAGGAGGACGAGATGCCTTCAGCGGAAAAGGACCTGGCCGAGGACGCGCCCTGGAAGAAGATCCAGCAGAACACCTTCACCAGGTGGTGCAACGAGCACCTGAAGTGCATCAACAAGACAGTGACGGATCTGCAGCGCGACCTGAGCGACGGCCTGAAGCTCATCGCCCTGCTCGAGGTGCTGAGCCAGAAGAAGATGTACCGCAAGCACCACGTCAGGCCCAACTTCAGGCAGATGAAGCTGGAGAACGTCTCCGTGGCGCTCGAGTTCCTGGACCGCGAGCACATCAAACTCGTTTCAATCGGTACCTTCCTGCTTCTGTTCTGCTTCTGCTTCTGTCTGGTTTGTTACTGAATGTCTTTATAGCGGATAGTCCAATGTTTATAAACGTATGACGTCACACATCCAGTAACTTTTACTTACTACAGTACATTTCATCTCATTTTCTTATACCTGTGTGTGTCTTTAAAGAGGAAGTGAACTTGTGAATATAAAAGTATTAGCCTATACAAAATCCTCTTATGAGCTCACAGGAGCATCTAACACCACATACCGACTCTGTAAGGGGTGCTAATATTTAGATTGGCAATTATTCAGAAAATAACAATAATAATAATAATAATAATAATAATAATATTAATAATGATGCATTTTATTTATACTTTAAATTTGAGGTAAATCTCAAAGTGCTACAAATTAAAAATAAAAGATAAGACAGACTAAGAGAGAATATCTGAAAAAGATTAAAAATATAAAATAGATTAAAAATCTAAAAAATGCTCACAGTGAAATAAATTCAGTATTTCTCTTGTTTATTTAATTAACTTTGTTATATAACAGGTAAAGGGGGCGTGGTCAGGTAAATAAATAACTCAAGATTACTTAGGGGGCGGGGCCAGATGGATGAGTGATGTGAAGTGGAGGGGCCAAGTGAATGAAGAGGACAAGGAAAAGTTTACTGACTGCTGTTATTCAGTGCTGTACGTTCTGCTGATATGTTCATTATTTTGAGAAAGTGAATTGTGAAAAAATGTATTGTGATATCGATATCACCCTCATCAGATCAAGTCATCAGGTCACTGAGCTGTAATAATGAATAATGTCAGTGGAATGGGGTAAATACGGTGTGCTATTGCCCCTCAGTTCTGCCCCTGACTCAGTATAGTAATACTGCAGTGAGGATGCAGCAGCTGCTGGTTTATGGTGGACGTTTCTAGAAATGTCTCACAGCCCCACACACACAGCCACACACACACACTCACACACACACACACACACACACACACACACACACAAACACACTTTATCATCTGTGCAGAAGCACATGGCCGGTGTTCATGAGTGACTCATGTGTGGCAAAATATCTCTCTCTCTCACAAACACTCAGCACGGGCTGAAAATAGCCTGGCAAAATGTCTCGGTGTGTGTGTGTGTGTCTGTGTGTGTGTGTGTGTGTGTGTGTGAAGGTCCCACACTTGCTCCTGAAGGTCAGGGTTGTGTGTAATAGGGCAGAAGGTCAGCAGTGTGTGTTATGCAGCATTAATCAGTTCCCTACTAGCACATGAAGTCATAGTTTCACACACACACACACACACACACACACACACTTCATGTTTATGCTTCTGGTGAGCTCAGAGAGTGAGAGAAACATTCTGAGTGTGACTGTGCATTTAGGAGTGTGTGTAAAGGGCAGAGTGTGTTAGCACAGACCTGCCACACTCCTGAGGCACATCACACATAAGGAATATCTCTCTCTCTCTCACACACACACACACACACACACACACACACACACACACACAGGTTCCTGTCTGTTTGGAGTTGCACCGTGTCCTTGTGGGTTCTCCAGTTTCCTCCTGAACCACACAGGATTGGCCCCTCTGTGTTGCCCTGTAGGGGTGAATGTGTGTGATAACATCCTGGGTGTATATTATAGGGTGTGTTCCTACCACTCACCCAGTATTCCCAGGATAAAGTCCAGATGCACTGCCACCTGGAGCAGTATAAGGAGCGTAGCGTCTTTACTCACACATTCATCAGGGAGCTAATAGCTAATGAGGGAGAGAGAGAAAAAATATTTCTGTATTACTTGCCAACAGTTTTTAGTGTGATAGTGTTCTTAGCCCAGGTCCCAATGAGCCAGTCTCACTATATATTTACTGATAGACACTTCAAAGCACTTCTGTAAGTCGCTCTGGATAAGGGCATCTGCCAAACGCTGTAAATGTAAATGTAGAGAAGTTTCAGAGGTTTCTGTTTCATTCATTCCAGATGGAATAGCTGGTCTCTTTAGTTACACAAAGAAAGAGTTTAAAATGCTAAATAGAGATTACTGTCTTGTTATTTATGGTAAATAATTCTTGTCCAACACACTAACACACTAACACACACTAACACACACTAACACTCTAACACACACTAACCCACACAAACACACTAACACACACTAACCCACACTAACACTCTAACACACACTAACACACAGCCATGTTTAGATCAGACACCAGGTCTCCCATCTCTGAAATATCCAACTTCAGAGTAAAATTCATCATGTCTCTGGATAACATGACTCTGAGCTGTCTGTCTGTCTGCTCTAGTCTGTCTCTCTGTCTGATCTGAGCTGTCTGTCTTGCTGATCCACAGACAGTAAGGCGATTGTGGACGGGAACCTGAAGCTGATCCTGGGTATGATCTGGACTCTGATCCTGCACTACTCCATCTCCATGCCCATGTGGGACGATGAAGAGGAGGACGAGGAGAAGAAGAAGCTCACTCCCAAACAGCGTCTGCTCGGTTGGATCCAGAACAAAGTCCCTCAACTTCCCATCAACAATTTTAACCGTGACTGGAGGGACGGAAAAGCACTCGGAGCGCTGGTGGATAACTGTGCACCAGGTACACACACGCGCACACACACACACACACACACACACACACACACACACACACACACACACACACACACACACACAC
>JAQMYM010000002.1:24116249-24130203 GCA_030014255.1 Parauchenoglanis ngamensis | reverse complement strand
CGTAGAAAGCAAAAAAAATAAAGAAAAACCTATGAAAAAGAGTAGGTGTGTCCAAACTTTTGACTGGTAGTGTATGTTAATGTGTGTATGTCAGGAGTGTAAAGGTGTGGAAGTAAAGACACAGAAGACAGACAAGTGGGCTCCGAAAGCTGGTGGGGTGCTGGGTTTGGGTCAATTGATATACTAACTTGGGAGACACGACACAATAAATCAAAATTAAAGTTAGTGGCTAGAACAATACTGATATAAAAATGTAGCCTAAGAATTTTACCTAACAGACAGCATGGAGATGAAATGTTTATCACTGAGAGAATCATCAGTTATCTAAAGCTTTAATGTAGAGATTTACATATATACAGTACACACACACTCACCCACACACTATATTTATATACATTTATCTACAGTATGTGTAAGTCTCAGGATCAGTTTTGATGTCTGTCTTCAGCGGATTTCGAGCTGACGCAGCTGCAGGAGCGTTTGAAGGAGACGGAGGAGGTGATGGAGAGAATCGTATCGAGAGCTCGAGCGCAGAGCGGAAACACGCTGAGGTCCGAAACTCTCTCTCACACACTCACACACACACACACACACACACACACAGACCACATTACACACCAATTTATCTCTGATTTCCCTTCTAATGTGGTTTAACACTGTGTGTGTGTATATGTGTGTGCTGTAGAGAGGAGTGTGTGAGTGTAGATCAGGAGGAGAAGCTGCTGCTCCAGCTCAGAGAGATCACTCGGGTGATGCAGGAGGGACAGCTAGTGGACGGGATTCGCTCTGAGTGTGATCAGGAGTTCACAGGTCAGTTCTCTCATACGCACACCCACACTCACACTCACACAGAGCTTTATTGTTTATACACTATTATTTATTATATTGTAATATTCTGTGTAATGATATCACCACACTTCCTGCTGTAACACTCTGTTCATAACCCTTCCTGTTCAGTGTTCATGCATAAACTGTTCATTTAAGGCAAGAAATATATACAATGTAAATACATAAATCACCTGTGAACCTGCCTGAGAGTTACACACACCAGCACCTTCAGGTATATTACATGCAATATTTAAATTGTTTTTCAGAGCCACCATTACTGCTGCAGTGTTTATTTAAAATAAATAAATAACTAAATAAAAGCCACTACAGTTTGACAGTTATAGCATTTACACCTGTAATAACATCAGAATAATACAAATAGCTTTTAATTATTTTATTGATTCCTATTAAGTGATAAACCTGTTGGGGCAGAGTTAAAGATGCAAAGTGTAAAGTGCTACAGCAGTCACACTGCATGTAAAAATGTTTTACTGTAAGTGATCTATAAACCGTAAGCTGTGCTGATGAAGCTGTATTTAATCAGATGATCCTGAGGAGATGCTGAAACACTGGAGGTCTCACTGCTGCTCCGTCCACCATCAGACAGACGACAAGGACAGAGAGCGAGCAGACAGACAGGTGGATGAGGAGGACAGAGAGCGAGCAGACAGACAGGCTGATGGCTGTGAGTGTAGTGATGCAGGCAATGATGACCAGATGAGCACAGAGATGATGGAGCAATCTGAGGAGCAGTGCTGGAACACGTCACTATCAGGAGGCCGAGTGTTCAGACGAAGGAACGGGAGAGGAACCACCCGAGGAACCGAATCCTCTCTCTGATGGCTTCAAACACTGCTCCTGAATATTTTATTTTTATTTCCACACTCTTCTTTTCTGCATGCTGCTTAAATTTCACCAAATGTCTTAGTCACGTGTCTAATTTCTACTCACGTGTTCTTACATGGTGATCATCTTTCCTGATATTGTTTTCAAAATTCGCAGTGGTTAAAATGCTGTGCACACACCAAAGAAGAGATGACTGTCAGGAAACAGTCAAACTACAATGAACTGAAAGTCCGAACTGAAGAATTAATTATGAAAATGGGTGGAGCTTAAACTTGACCAGCCAACAAGAATCTTGCAATATTACCATTAGCATGTTATTCACATATTCAGGATGAGGGGTCACACAGGAAAACACATTCAGTAAGAAGTCTGCTGCTGTATGTAAAGTGTAGTGATGTCACTCTGCTGATGATACTGAGCTCATCTGATCACATGCAGCTTAAGCCCCGCCCCCTTGCTGAGGAACAGTGGTACAGTTGACAGTTCTGCTGCTGTGTGTGTACTTAAACACGTGGCAGTATGAGTATAACAATACACTCTGGTCATGATTCCATAAAAAATTTTATTACACTATGAAAATAAAATTAAATGTATTACAAATTCACCAGATGTTCAAAATCAATAAATAAATTTTCCCAAAAAATATCCGATATATAAATGATTGACTGAAACACAACAAACTCCATAGCAGAAATAGAGCTCCAACGTTGGCTAAAATGCCTATATTCTGCAGCCTCTGGTGTTAGAAAGCTACTGAAGAACTGGTTTTAACTGTTATAACGCGGTCGTCTAAACGTGGAAAATAAGATATGTTGGTTTTTGCAAACTGGAGATATTGGGGACCCCTGGTGTTCAAACTGTACAATTGCATTACATGAATAGTCAATAGAACGCTGATTTGCAGAAAGTGAATCGCACATGTCCACGACACACATCGTCAGATTTCTACATTGTGATGCATTTTCCACGGTGCATCGTTACACCCTTCATGACAGTGGTACAGATGTGCAGGTAAAAACATGACAGTGGTACAGATAAATGTTGGAAACGTATTTTATTGATCTGGTCTCAGTACAGAAACAAAAACAGAAGCGTAGATTTAAATTCAGGATGAACGCTGGAGCTCCTCTAACACTCTCTACATCAGCGTGACATGAAGACAGACAATAAAGCAGTTCCTCAGTGTTCCATTGGCTCATCAGGGGCAGCCGGAGCAGCATCATCACCTGGCTGGACAGGCTGGAACGAACAAACAAACAAACAAACGAGTACACGCACACACACACCATTCAGATTTCTGATCTCCAGCAGTTTATTACAGATAAATAAAAGTGTGTGAGAACTCCAGGGTGTGTGTGAGCTCTTATTTTATTGGGCTGTGTTCTAAAACACCTCTAGTTCTCCCTACTTCCTACTCAGGAGAAGCATGTACTCTATGTAGTGCATGAACACAAAGCACTTCAGATAAAAGCAGAAACTTCAGAGGAATGAGGAGGAATAAAAATGTTTATTATAAAACATTTTAGCGCTAAAAACCTAAAAGCTCTAAAAAAATAATATAATTATGATGAAGAACAGTAGAGTAAAGGTTCTCACCCTCCTCTGAGGTCTCTCCTCTAATCCCTCCAGAAATGGAGCCACGTCATCATCGTCGTAGATAGTGAACTCCAGCTCTTTACCCACGATTCCAATGGACACGTTCTGAAACACACACACAAACACACAAAATGTAAAACATGCTGTGGTGATGCTCACCACGTGTGTGTGTGAAACATGAAAGCTTTTTCATTCCTAAAGCTGTTCACACTAGCTCTGCAGTGCAGCTAGGACGCCAACATAGCTAAAAGGAAATGGACGTGTATAGGCACCAGTTTAGCATGGAGCGCTAAGTGTGTGTTTGGCTTGACACTGTGACACACTGCCTCCTAACTAGAGCACAATTTAATCGAACATCACACACTGGACCATACATGGGTGATATTAGGAACACATCAGAACACATTACTTGGAGTGTGTGTGTGTGTGTGTGTGTGTGTGTGTGAGAGACCTTGATGGTGAGGTCCTGTTCAGCAGGGAGAGTCTCTCTGAGAGCACACAGGCCATGCTGCACCAGCTCATTCAAATTACCTGCAGGTAAAAAACACACACATCAGCAAAACACACATTCAGTTACTGCCAGTTGCCATGGCTACACAGGTATCATATGACTAGCATGATAGCTCACTACAGGACATGTACTACAGGTACACACATCAGCTGGCTGTGTGTGCAATCTGAAAGCAGTGAAAGGAGATGAGGTGTGTGTGTATTTTTACAGTCAGGGAAGCGCTCCATGTGTCTCTCCAGGTACGTGCGTGCAGACTGTGAGCGCGCTCCGATGGACATGGCCTTACAGTCAAAGTAGTTAGCAGATGGACAAGTCTGAAAGATGTGAGGGCCGATATCCTACCAACACACACACATACATACACACACACACACACACGTATGAGAACATTAAGTATTTTAAATGACAGCTGTTATTACAGACGTCGACAGTGTGTACTAGGCTGTACTGGTTTAAGGATTGGTTTATTTGTATATATTTTATTAAATACAACAAATATATGTTTATATATTTTTATTTTATTGATATTACTTTATTATCCTTTATTTATTCATAAGCTCCAGTCTTTCACAGCTCTATATACTCCATATAATCTTATTATTTAATTTCCCTGTTATCATTGTTTACACAGTATAAATGTTTATACACATACCTTTTTACTCTAGTTTTTATTCCTACAGAATCAGATTTATTTTTAACATTAATTCATATTATGAGTAATTTTTATTAATGCCATGAGGACCTCTAATCACATTCAACTTTTGCTTATTTTTTTAATGCACAAATTGTTTTATATTATGTTTTATGTATTTATTTCTTAGCTCTATCTTCTAACTTTATGACATTAAAATATTGAGCATTTTCCTAAATTAATAAACTTTACTGTCCAACCCAACACTATTATAGTGTAAATGAAGTATTAAGTGTGTTTCTGGATAATGAACATTCTGTCAATTCTGTATTTGCGGCAAGTTTTTTCCATAATTACTTATTATAATAAAATGGGGATTTAAAAAAACTCAGATTTTGATTGTTCAAGAGAAATGTAAGACAGACATGACTGACATCTTTAAATTTACTGTTTGTTAATTTCTCTATTAATTTACTGCTGTGTGTTGCTGTTATATAAAGTGTTGTGTATGTTAGTGCGTGTGAGACTGTAATAAACTCACATCGTAGCCAGCGATCAGAAGGCCGACTCCGTACGGTCTCCGCCCGTAACGCTGTGTGGGGATCTGAGTTTCTGATTTAACACTCAAGGACACAACCTCAAACACAACTACGACAACAGAGATACCAGTACAGGGTTGTTTAATACTCCCTCATGACCTTCCCTTCGACTGGTGATGGGTCCTTATTAAACTGATATAGGACAGTGTATATTACACAAACACTCACACTGCAGTCATGGTAAAGGCTGATTTAGATTGTTGATTGATTTAGTACCAGTTTTCTGGATTTTCTAGATTAGTAAATTCTTTTGTGTGTAATGCCAGAGTTTTTGATTTTAGTTGCAGATCATGACAACTATCATGACGACAGCAGAAAGTTTTACAGTGAAATGGAGCTCATCAATGTGTTTAACATCGCTGTGCATGAAATCGCTGAACAATACAGGTCCACTTGGAAGCCAGATGGACAGAGATGTTTTTGGCTCCGATGTGCCGTTTAGTGAACGTCACCTTTAATCTTCCAGATGTACAACAGATACACCAACGATTGTGAGATCAACACCACTCACGTAGCCGCTGTGTGTACATTCATGCAGAGCACTGTGAACTTCACACACAGATGCTTAATGGTAAATACATTAAAGGTGCTTGAATGTGTGAGAGAGAGACAAGAGCATGAAGAAGGATACTGCTCCCGATGAGTGAGACGAGACGAGACACAGGAAGTGGACGATCAAACACAAACCTGGAGTCCAGACACTCCTGACGCATGAAATTACTGCAGGATATCAGAGAGAGAGAGAGACACAGAGAGACAGAGAGAGAGACAGCAAGACAGAGAGACAGACAGCAAGACACAGAGACAGACACAGAGAGAGAGAGACAGACACAGAGAGAGAGAGAGAGAGAGAGAGAGAGAGAGAGAGACAGAGAGAACACTTATATTTATTTAGGACACATCGCAGGAATGCAGGCTGCGTATGCATTTATAAACAGCACACTCACACATACTCACACAAACACACACACATGCAGACACACATACACACTGTGTATGTGTGTGCACTGAGGATATGTTTATAGCTGATTGCAGTACCAGAGCAGTCGAGCATCTGCAGTCAGTCCAGCAATGGAAATACCAATGTGATTATCAACATTAAGGATCTTCTTCTGATGAGCAGCAAGCTCCGACTGAGCCCTCTGAAACACACACATGCACGAGCAGAGATTATTGACTACTTTCTATACATTAAAATGCACTTAAAGGCCTGAGGGAGGGGGCACTTACTTATAGACAGTATGGACAGCTACAGAGGGTGCGTCACTAGTGTGTACTCTGTTCCCTATCTAGGGCGGTACCATGTGTATTTAAGCCAAGGTGTTCATGTCGAGGAGTCAGTGCTGGTGTTGGTTTCATGGTGTTCATGTAAGTGCAGGGCATCAGTGGGGGGGGGGGGTAATATCAGTGCTGGGGTTCTGTAGTGTAAATGTCAGGTTAAATACCTTTAAGGCCACCAGCACAGCGTGGGTGCGTGATTTGAGCCCGACAGTAGCCGAGCCCTGCTTCACTGCCTCCATGGCGTACTCGATCTGGTGGATTCGCCCCTGAAACATTAAACACCACACAGTAGAGACTTACGGCTCACACACATTGATTAAATATTCATCACCTGCACATTAATGTTCAGTATGTGTTGATGGGCACATGTTTTTTTCATGCCGAGCTTAGTGCTGTTATCATTTGAGACAACTGTTAACTCCGCCCCCAAGACTAACCCCACCCCTGACACCGAGAACCCATACTGTAACAGAACCCTGGTGCTGTGCTGCTCACCTGAGGACTCCACACCGTCACATCGTTATCGTACTGGTTTCTGAACTGTATGGATGACACACACACACACACACACACACACACACACACACACACAAGAATGGCTTCACTTTTACTGGAAAAGTTATTATTAAAACTAATAACAATAGTGCATCTTGTGGCAGAACAGAATTTTACCCAAAATCTGTACAAGATATAAATAAACAGGTTTATTAATGTAATTATTAAATATGTAATAAAAATGTATTAAATCTGGTGTGTTACAGGAAGCTGTTAAAGATGATGTGAGATCAGTTCACTGCACTTATATCTCAGAAAGGTGCATATTTAAAGATCCTTTGAAGCTAGTTAGTTAATACTTTTATAACACATAATGAAGTTTTATAAAGCGCATTTGTATAAATTACAATGAAAAATAAGGAATGTGAAAGTGAAACCAGTAATGTGCTAATCTCCTGTTCGGCTGAATTTTAGACTAAATCGTTAAGTTTAAACAGTATAAAAGTAACAGTATCTGTACATGTAATCCTACACTGAGAACTCTTTCATACAGAAAACAAATAAAACACCGGAAATTAACCGTGTGGCCAAATTAATGCTAACGCGTACAATTTGTTGTGAATTTAGCGCCACGCTAGATACAACAATGACACAATAAAACGCAACTTTAATCCAAACACATGAGTAAAACATATTTTAATTCATTTTCTAAAGAAAACCCCAGAACACAACCCAACAGGACAACCACTAGGCAGGCAAATTCTCTCCATTAGCCGCTAGCATGAGGCTAACACCGCTAGCGCTAGCTAAGGAAACGCTTACTCACGCTGTATAATTACCGGCTAAAGTGTTTAAATTACAAAACCAGCCGCATTAACAGAGTTACTAATTTCTATAGTCTGTGCCTTGATTGAGGATTAATTTAGAGCTCCAGGAAAAAAAAGTGGGATAAAGTTTATTTAATAATTATTAACTCTCACCATGTCTGTCTGCGAGCCCGCCGCTTAGCCGCACAATGATCCTGCTCGATTAGTTTCCCTTCCAGTGCAGAGCAGACCTGAGCAACAGAGCACCGAGAGCACTGAGCACACAGAGCAGACCTGAACACAATGCACACTGAGCACAGAACACACTGAGCACATAGATCATAATGAGCACAGATCACAGAACAGGACATTAAATTTGAAACCTTTTTTGAAGAACCCTTAATTTCTAAGACTGTGTGCATTAACTGGGTGTGCAGCGCCAACTTCATTGTTTTCTTCTGAGTTAAACTTTCAGGAGTTTATCATTTAGCTTCTTTGTACATTTTTACAGAAAGAGTTCTTCAAGAGTTCCTTAGTTATTCTTTAGAGCACGTTATTTAAGGGTGCACTCACACTAGGTTCAACAGGCCCAAACCATCCCTGGGACTGATTGACCCCCCCTTCCACACTCCCCCACTGGTCTGCACTCACACTGTGCTAAATGATTTGCTCCCAGGGCCACTTACATCATCACGATGCAACTTTTTGTACTGAAGAAAAGCTCTCTCACTTTGCATGATATGGAGTGAAATCACTATCTACATTTACATTTACAGCATTTGGCAGATGCCCTTATCCAGAGCGACTTACATAAGTGCTTTGAAGTATCTATCAGTGAATATATTCTGATACTGGCTCACTAGGACCTGGGCTAAGAACACCATCACACTAAAAACTGTTTGCAAGTAATACAGAAATATTTTTATTTTTTTATTTTTTAAATATTAAAGTGAAGAAAAAGTGCTAGTCCAAGTACTTCCGAAAGAGGTAGGTCTTTAGTCGACGTTTGAAGACACCCAGTGATTCAGCTGTTGGGACATCAAGGGGAAGTTCATTCCACCACCTCGGTGCCAAAACAGAGACGAGTTTAGATGCATGTCTTCCTTGTACCTTGAGAGATGGTGGAACAAGTCGACTAGTGCTGGAGGATCGGAGTGAGCATGGTGCAGTGCGGGGTGTGATAAGTGCTCTTAGATAGGAGGGTGCAGGTCCATTTTTGGCTTTGTAGGCCAGCATCAGTGTTTTGAATCTGATGCAGCAGCTACAGGAGGACAGGCGAGGGAGCATAGCAATGGGGTGGTGTGGGAGAACTTGGGAAGGTTGAAAACGAGTCGTGCAGTTGCATTCTGGATCAGCTGCAAGGGTCGAATGGCGCTCAGAGGCAAACCTGCTAGGAATGCGTTACAGTAGTCTAGTCTTGAGATGACAAGGGACTGAACAAGTATCTGAGTGGCCTGTGTGGAAAGAAATTGACGGATCCTTCTGATGTTGCAGAGGAGAAATCGGCATGAGCGTGAAAGATTAGCAATTTGAGAAGAAAAAGGTGATTGTCCATAGTTACCCCAAGGTTACGTGCAGTGATCCTGCTTTCGGTTCAGAAGTCAATCCCAAAAAGAGTCACTAATTCACTAATCTCAGTCAGTGATAACTAAGAGTCAACTGTAAATCTTCGGAGTTGATTCCACACACTGAAAGTGATTCACCTCGCACACGCACACAGCAAGCAAAATGAGCTTAGCATCGGAGAGTTTCAGTGAGAGAAACAGGAGCTGATATTTATTTTATCTTTACTTTGAATTTGTCTGTTCGATATTTGAACAAATAATGGCTTGAAATACAGACACATAGCTGCAAAAAGTGTGGTAAGTGATTAAAAAATGCTAACAGTAACCACTGTAGGCTCCATAGCACCACCTTGAGTTAGTCTGAGTGTTTATTCAGTACCAGTCATATATAATGCTTCTACTGAATGAAGATCAACATTCATCTGGTCCACATGAATACCTGATCATATTCTCATGCTGCGACAGATTATCTGATAAATGACACTAATGCTGTAATTAGTGACTTGCTGTTTAATTAAACTTAGTTAAGAAAAAGTTCTGTAGTGGTGATTAATATGCTGCAAATAAAATTTTTATATAAATGTCTTTTGTATATAATATAGTATTTTTTAAAGCTCAAACTAATCGAATAATCAGGGAATAATCGAAAGATTAATCTATTATAAATATACTCAGTAGTCTCAGCCCTAAATAAGAGCGATACACTACCTGCCCATGTGCCACATTACAGCAGGTCCCGAGTCTCACATCACCGCTCTGGTCTGGAGTGAAATCGGAGCTAATCTTACACTCACCAAGTCATTATCAGGCCTCTGGTGAAAACATGTTCACTGGGTGGAAATTTCACCACTATTTAGTCTTTAAATCAGAAAAGGGGAACAACATCACAGTAATTAAAACTGTGACACCCTTTTCTGTTAATGATAATTATGTTCAAGTCAAGTCAAGTGGCTTTTATTGTCATTTCAGCAGTATACAGATGACACAGTACACAGTGAAACGAGACAACGTTCCCCCAGGACCAAGGGGCTACACATAGGACAACACAGAATTACAAAAGTGCCACAAAAGACAACATAGACTACAAAAAGTGCACTGTGCAAACATGTGCAGACACTGCAGACAGTGCAGACATCACAGGAGAAGACAAGACAGTGCAATAAGGACATAAAGACAGTGAGGCGCAGAGATGGTACAACAGACACAGTGCAGCGGTTATCCAAGTAGTGCAGGTTCTATAAATCCTAAGCAGTGAGATTAGTGTGGTGGATTTCAACACCAGTGTTTCCTGTAGTGGCCACCAAATGCGTGAGTAAGCTGAGGGATTGTGTTGTTTGCTTGTGAGAGTTGTGAGAGTTGTTGCTCTACTACTGCTGGATGAGAAGCAGGTGTACACACCACTGCTGATCATAACCTGGGCTAGCAGGGTGTTTATGGACTATTAATGCTGTGGGAATGGCACGTGCAGACACTTTATTAGGAAAGACATTCATTCCTTCATTATTTAGTCATCTTCAGTAACCGCAACATCGTTTCGTTTAACACAGGAGACTGTTATGACAGAGTTCCGCCACTAGGTGTCACTGTTTAGATTAAAATATTTACAGCTGTGACATTTTCAGTCCAGTCTAATACAGGAAGTGGAGTTTCTCTGAGAGGCAACTGTGCTCGTTTCCTCATATGACAAATTCTGCACCCCGTCTGTTATCATAATAATAATGACCTCAGTATAAAGTGCACTATCCCAGAGTGAGGGAGGAGCTCAACAGCCAACATCTCACGCAGTAATGTTCAGTCTTGCTTTACATCAAGACGCGTGTGGACGCATACTTTCAGTCAGGTCCTGATAACCTTCATAAAGTGTTGTTATAATCGATTACAAATCATTAAAGGTCCGTATATATTCTTGCACAATAGTGTCTTTAGATGTTTTAACTTATTTTGTTGCAGAATTTGTTAATTTTTCTTAAACTTTAAAATGTATTAAGCTTATATTACTTCCTATTTTCATTTCAGTGTCTTTATTGCTTTGGTTTGAAACATCCAAATCAGTTTAGTTTAATTTTCTGCTCAAGAAAAACTCTGAGGAAACAGGTTTAAGATAACAAGATAAAAAACTTTACAGGTGAATTTGGTTTGTACAATACACATACTTAGTAAGTACAGATTTTCCTCCTTTTCCTCCCATTAAAAGGTAACATTACAAGCTTACAATGCATTCAAATAGGATAAGCCACTCTCAGGTTCATCATTATGATATTATTCTGCTTGGAAAAACTGGAGTTGGGAAAAGTGCATCTGGAAACACCTTACTGGGGAACAAGGTTTTTATTTCCAAGAAGAGTGTTAAAGCTGTAACTGATAAGGTTCAGAAAGGGACAAGGACTTTTGGTGGAGTGACTCTGGACGTCTACGACACACCAGGACTCTTCGATCCAGTAACCAAAAAGGAAAACAATATAAGTGAATGGAAAAATCTCCTGAGTGAAACATCCTGCCCAGTGATTCTGCTGGTGATGAAGACAGACGGAGTCTCGGATGAAGATAAACGAGGTGTGGATCTGATTGAGGATGTAATACCAGAAAGGTTCTTCCAGAACACATGGATCCACTTTACCAGAGGAGACGAGCTGGAGAGAGAAAATCTCTCAGTAGAAGAGTTGATAGAGGAAACGCCTGAACTGAAGGAGATTGTGCAGAAGTTTCAGAACAGATATCACGTCTTCAACAACAACTCAGAAAGTTCAGAACAAGTCAGAACATTAATTCAGAAAATCATAAAAACTGCACAAATCATCCGTAAGTCCATCACACAGCAGACATCACAATATAATTAAGACAATACTTGCTAATTTATGATTACATGAGTTTTAATTTAAACAAATATTTTTTCTATTTTTAAATCCACCTTCAGCTCGAAGCCTGGGATTTCCTCCACCACCTGATTATCTCACCAGGAGGATTGTGCTGGTGGGAAAGACTGATGTTGGGAAGAGCGCTACAGGAAACACCATCCTGGGAGAGAGTAAATTCAGATCTGAGATCAGTTCATCCTCTGTAACAGCAAAATCTGCATTTCAGGAGGCAGAGGTTTCAAGGAGGATGATATCTGTGACTGTCACACCGGGGTCACAAGGAACAGTTATCTGAGGAGATAGGGATGAGTATTTATCTGTCCCGGCCAGGGCCTCATGCTTTTCTTTATGTTCAGCCTCTTAGTGTCAGGTTCAGAACACAGGAGAAAGATGTTGTGCAGAAATTAGAGCAGATTTTTGGTGGAAAAGTAACTACACAATCATTGTCTTCACTTTTGGAGATTTGTTAGAGGGTAAATCAGTGGATCAGTTCATTCAGGAGAACAGTTCTCTCAGACGATTAATTGAACAGTGTGGAGGTAGATATCACATCGTGAACAACACACAGAGAAAGAAAAAGCAAGTTACTGACCTCCTGGAGAAGATAGACAGAATGGTTGAGCAAAATGGAGGAACGCACTACACCAGTGAGATGTACGAGAAAGCGCAGGAGTTTAAAACATTTAATGAGTTTTACCATGAATGTGAGCATTCTTTGTATTTAGCTGCCGGTGCGGGGCTTGGAGGTGGAGCTGTAAGTGGAACCGTCATTGGAGCTGTAGTAGGGGGTGTTGTAGGAGGTCCTTTTGGTGCAGCTCTTGGTGCAGCTCTTGGTGCACTGCTGGGTCTTGCCACAGGCACTATTGTTGTTGTAGGTATGCATGTACAAAAAAATAAACAGGAAAGTCAAAGTGCAGCACACAATAGAGATGAAGAGGGCTCTGTACCAAACACAGACGACTCCGGTAGTCTGAGAATGTTCCTTTGCGTCAATGTTTCAACAGTTCTCTTAGACAAAGGTCAAGATTAGGACTAAACTAAATAAATCACTGAGGGGTGGACATTGCTAGATTTTATTATTGAGTAGAAGAGATGAGGTTACAGCATCTAGACTGCCTTTAAACACAAACTCCCAACTTTAAACCTGAAGAAAAAAGCAGGGAGAGAAATACAAGACAAGATACTAAATTTAGGCCATAAAGTTGGAAAATCATAAAAAAAAGTCATAAAAGTCATGCTGATGTTTTTGTTAATCCCATGCTCTCTTCTGGAATAAATGTTCCCGTGGTGTAATAAAGGAAACTCTGACCAAGCACTCATCTGCTAGTGTTATGAATTAACTTTTTGTGGGTTTTGAAATGATATTTATTAATTAATTATTAGCATCATATCTATGTATTTAATCTTGTTCTTGAATGACTTTTCATATTTTCAGCCGACAGAAATTTTCTGTGTCCCGCCGGTGTCGTGTGGATTTACTCTCCATTCTTCAAATACAACTGAATGTGTTTCTACATTTACATGCATACATAATGACAGTACCAGTCCAAAGTTTAGACGCTCCTTCTAATTCAAAAAATACAAAACGTTTTGCTTGCCTTTGCTTAATTTGAACTGTATACAATCTTATCGGCTTGCTAACTGGCTAGTGTGCTAGGTAGCCGTCTTGCTGACTAGTTAGCAGGAGTTAGCAGGAGAAAGTACCAAAGTCTTATCAGTAGGTGACAGAAAAGCTCATTTGAATACAGAAATTAAAACCTTGTTATATATTTGACATATTAAATATTTTATTCCTCCAGTTTGTGGCTTTGTCCTTTCTAGTATACTCACCTTATACTTATATTATCTCTTATATTACCATACTTACAGTGGTGTGAAAAACTATTTGCCCCCCTCCTGATTTCTTATTCTTTTGCATGTTTGTCACACAAAATGTTTCTG
>JAQMYM010000002.1:24077620-24092814 GCA_030014255.1 Parauchenoglanis ngamensis | reverse complement strand
ATCGTCACAACCAACGATTTATACAGGAAAATCATGAAGATTAACAAGGTTGCCCAAACTTTCGCATCCCACTGTATTTAATGTGTTTCAAGGTGGATTTTCTTTAGATCTATGTGTAATGGGAATCGGATGGCGGCACGGCAGTAGCATGCAGCAGCCACTCAAGATCCAAAATGGTGCGATTTTGTGCTATTTTGTTTCTTAGCGTGACTCCGACGACATATGGACATCAAAACAAATGGTGTTCATGTCTACCCATAACAAACATTGCTGGCAATTAAGGAACATTCATAACTGAACTGCAGGATGACCTGTTGGAGATGCTATGCATCCTTGGGTTGCTGCGGAAACCAGGCCTCCAGTCCTCGGCGTCGCCTGATGCCAGTGGCCGGGGGATGGTCCGCCGTAAGCGGTGTGAGAGGAAGCGGAAGCGCGGCAAGCAGGCGGGGGTCCATGCTAGGCTAAGAGCTAATCCTAGCCGGCCGGCTCTTCCGTCTATTCTTCTGTCCAATGTCTGATCTCTGCACAATAAACTGGACTAGATCTGACTCCAGTGGACACCCCAGTGCGAGTTTAGAGATTGCTGCGTCTTTGTTTTCACAGAGACTTAGCTCAGCGACAGAGGTCTGGATGCCGCCATGCAGCTAGCCGGGCTAACTGCGTTTCGTGCCGACAGAAAAGCAGCTCTGTGCGGTAAGACTCGTGGTGGTGGCTTGTGTGTTTACCTCAACATGGAATGGTGCAAGATCTATGTGCTAGTTTCTAGTTACTGTTCATCGCTTGTGGTGTTTGTGACTGTTAGATGCAGACCTTTTTATTTACCTCGGGAATTCACCGTCGTGCTCATTGTCGGTGTGTACATTCCCCCCAGCGCTAACACTAAAGATGCGCTCTGTGAGCTGTACAGGGCTATTAACGAGCTGCAGAATAGACACCCCGATGGACTTTTTATTGTCACCGGAGATTTCAACCATGCAAATCTCAAGTTAGTGCAACCGAAATTCCATCAGCATGTGGACTTTGCAACGAGAGGGACAAACGCGCTGGATCTTGTTTACACAAACATTCCCGGTGCGTACCATGCGGAGCCCTGTCCCCACCTCGGCTACTCAGACCTCATCTGTGTTATGCTAATGCAAGCATACAGACCGCTCGTAAGATGCACCAAACTGGTTCTGAAGCAAGTAAGAGACCCGGCCAGTAGGAGCCATCTCTGCTCTTCATGATTGTTTTGAGCACATTGACTGGCATATGTTCAGGGAATCTGCAACAAATGGCAACAAACACCAACTTGGAGGAGTACACATCATCAGTGACCAGCTACATCAGCAAGTTTGTAGATGATGTCACTGCCTCCAAGACCATCATTACATACTCCAACCAGAAGCTGTGGATGACTGCAGAGGTGCATAAGCTGCTGGGGACCCATGACTCCGCCTTCAGGGCAGGTGACAAGAAGGCCCTAAGAACAACGTGGGCCAAATTGTCTTGGGCCATCAAAGCAGCAAAGCACGCACACGGCCAGAGAATCCACAGCCACTTTCAAGACAGCGGCGACACACGTCGCATGTGGCAAGGCATCCAGGCCATCACTGACTACAGGATAACTACACCAGCTTGTGCTCAGCAACTTCTTTGCACGGTTTGATGCACAGAACGACGTAACAGTGAGGAAGACAACCCTTTTTCACAGTGACCAGGTGCTGCATTTGTCTACTGCTGATGTGAGGAAAACTCTTCGCAGAGTTAACCCACGGAAGGCTGCTGGACCAGACAACATCCCTGGGAAAGTGCTCAGAGAATGCGCAGACCAACTGTCAGATGTTCTCTCTGACATCTTCAACATCTCCCTGAGCACTGCTGTCATCCCAAAGTGCTTCAAAGCCAGCACCATCGTTCCCGTGCCAAAGATGTCTTCAATATCCTGCCACAATGACTATCTAGTGAGTTGCACTCACTCCCATCACGATGAGAGGCTCGTCACAAGGCACATCAAGACCCTGCTGCCTCCTTCACTGGACCCCCTTGCAGTTCACCTATTGCCCCAACCGGTCCACAGACAATGTCATTGCCACCACCCTACATCTGGCCCTCACACATCTGGACAACAAGGACACCTATGTACGAATGCAGTTCATAGACTTCAGTTCAGCATTCAACACAATCATTCCTCAGCACCTGATTGTACATCAGTGAAATACATTACCATGTATGATTGTGTATGTGACAAATAAAATTTGAATTTGATTGGGAAGCTGAGCCTGCTGGGCCTGAACACCTCTCTCTGAAACTGGATCCTGGATTTCCTAACTGAGAGACCTCAGTCATTCCGGACTGGGAACAATATCTCCAGCAGCACCACACTGAGCACTGGGGCCCCCCAGGGTTGTGTGCTCAGTCCACTACTATTCACTCTGCTGACTCCCGACTGTGCAGCAATGCACAGCTCAAACCACATTATCAAGTTCGCCGATGACACGACGGTGATGGGTCTCATCAGTAAGAACATACAGCGCATACAGAGAGGAGGTGAAGCAGCTAACGGAATGGTGCAAAGTCAACAACCTGTCTCTGAACATGGACAAAACCAAAGAGATGATTAACTTTAGAAGAGCACAGAGTGACCACTCTCCACTCAACATTGGCAGATCCTCTGTGGAGATCGTCAAGAGCACCAAATTCCTTGGTGTTCACCTGGTGGAGAACCTCTCCTGGTCCCTCAACACCAGCTCCATAGCTCCATATTCACTTTGTATACTAATAAATACAGAAGTCAGCATCCCAGAAATATTGTGGTAAAAATTTTTTACAACACGGCCATTCTTCCCCTTCTGCATGGACAAAGACATTCAGCATTATTCTACAGAGATTGCCAACATTGTCGCATAGTGTGAAGAACACAGTCTTGTAGTTAATGTCAAGAAAACAGAGGATCTACAGTCAGTGGGCAACCTCCCACTCATTGTGACTGACAATGAGCATTTTAGGCAGGACGTCCCATTAATAATAGCCTGTTGTGGGATTTGCATGTTGATAGCATGTGATTAAAGTGATGGGGTCTAAATCCTGACTGATATATTTCATGAATATTATTCCTATGTAGGTATGAGCATTACTGCTGTGCTACAGCCTTTTTTAGGATCTTGGAGATAAAGGAGAGATTTGATATTGGCTTGTAGTTAGACAGATGAGATGGGCCAAGGTCAGGTTTTTTAATGAGCAGTTTGACAACTGCTAGATTATAGGATTTCAATACATGGCCAATGCCAGGAGAGCTTAAGTTTGTTTCAGAAAAGGGATCTATTACACAAGTTAATGATTTTTAAGAGGAAATTAGTGAATTTAGTTTGTACTGTTGGTTTTATAATATTTCCTATCATATGTTTGTTATAACTGTGTGTGTGTGTCTGTGTGTGTGCCCTGTGAGCAGGTCCTGATCAGGCAGGTTGAGGAGTCAGATGATGTGTTCCTCATGGAGAATGCAATCGGTAACCTGCTGTCACTCACTCAGGATGGACCGCAGCTCTGCAGCATCATCGCCAAAGTAACAACACACACAGCATTCACACTGCACTTTATATCCATTCTCTAAATATAAACCTTCTGTGACTGTGTGTGTGTGTGTGTGTGTGTGTGTATGTGTGTGTGTGTCTGTGTATGTGTGTACAGGAAGGTGCAGTCGTAGCTCTGTTGAAGATCTGTAGGCAGGACTGTTTCAGCTCTTTATACGCTCCTGCACTCAGGACCGTTGCCTCCATCTGCTGCGTGGAGGAGGGAATCAACCAACTGGAGAAAGTACAGCAACACACACACACACACACACACACACACACACACACACACACATTTTGTTAACTCATTGTAAAATATATAATAATAAGACTGTAATTCTGCAGTTACCTGAGGATTTGGTACCTGTGCACTCTAAATGGCCCAACGTCATTCATTATTTTCTGATCTTACTAATTAGAGAATCTGAGCTGATAAAGTTTCAGTCTGAATAACTCAGAATGCTGTAAGTGGTGTAAGTCTCAGGTTTGGTTGAAAGTGGGTTTTTTTCAGTAGTGTGTTGAGTCAAGGAGCTGGCTGCCGTCAGAAACCTCTAAAAATAAAAACCCTGAGATTTCACCCATGGGAGGATGACAGTGAAGCTGAAAGCAGCAAGCCTGAAAAACACACCTGTTGGAAAGGAGAAGCTCATAACAGCGGCTGGGTTATAGATTTGATATCAAAGTACACTTTTATATCAGAAATATTTTAACTCTAAATAACTTGTCAAAATGAATTTTTGACTTTAACCTCTTAACAAAAAATATTACTTCATTGCTTTTTTTTTTTTTATCTGTGAGGACAATTTGTACATTTCCCATCCAGATGGTGTAAATTAGGTCCATCACTCTTTAGACCACATTACAGATTGGTTCAATATTTTATTTTGTATTTTTATTACATTATTATATAACAAATAAATATAAATTATTTTATATTATTTTATATCAATAATAACAATAACAACAAAGAATTATTCTAACATTTCAGGTGAAAATCCAAAATAATGATAAAAAATAAATCATAATTAGTTAATAATTTAAAGTATACAAACAGATCCATTTTTAGAAGAATAATAATAATATATAATCAAATAAATTCTCCTCAGGTGTTTACTGTCTCCTCAGGTCTAGAGTTTTTTTTATGATTTATTACCTTTATTTATAGTGTCTAATAAATCATACAACTAAGAGAAAATCCTATTTCATTGACTATTAAAAAATCATTGGCTGTTAAGTGTAAATGTGTATTATCACATTATTAACACAAAAGTTTGATATTAGGTGAAACAGACATGTAATCTGTGTAATTTTTGATCCGATGATGAGGATGAGTGTGAATTTGAGTTTTAATTTCTGTAATTTTACACCAGTCATTTGATAACTTGTATAACAACGTCCCCATCTGGCCAAAAATAAAATCACAATGAATTAGATGATCTAGAATATAGTCATGGGAAAAAGAAAGTACACCCTTTTTATTTTTCAGGGCCTAAATAACAATTGTGTGATCTTCAGCTATTTCTATAAACAAACAAATATCCTCAGATGAGACAACAAAAACACAACAGATTTCAAAATGTAGTTATTTTTCCCCAAAATTAAACCAACATTCAGAAAGTAGGTGAACCAGTACACTCACCAGCAAACCATAGAGGAACCTTTTTCTGTGTGTGTGTGTGTGTGTGTGTGTGTGTTTGCATGTGTGTGTGTAGGTGGATGGCGTATTGTGTCTGGCTGATATTCTGACTGATGAAGGCTGCACAGAAGCAGCTCGAGCTGAAGCGGCCGCTGTTGTAGCTCAGATCACATCTCCTCACCACTCCAACACACACCACCTGTCCAGCTTCATTGAGAGCATGCAGGACATCGTCTCCGCCCTCATCAGTTAGGACAAATACCTTTATTACTAATCATCACCTTTATACTGCCATCTATTACTGATCATATTATCATTATTATTCATTCTATTATTATTGTTATTTTAATTGTAGTTTATTAAATTAATTCTAAATGTATTGTATTCTATCATAAAATGATGATGATGACTGTGTGTGTGTGTGTGTGTGTGTGTGTGTGCAGAGCTGTGTGAGACTGCATCATGTGGTGAGGTGTTCCTCTTAGCCTCAGCTGCTCTGGCGAACATCACTTTCTTTGACAGTTTGGCGTGTGAGATCCTGCTGCAGCTGAATGCCGTGCACATCCTCCTCCAGGCCTGCAGAGACCGCCAGCGAGTTGACACCCCTTACTCTAAAGACCAGGTCTCTCTCAGGCTGCACCCCATTTCCTTATTTTGCACACTCCCTTGCTCGCTCCTTTACTCTGTAAGAAGTTTCATGAAGCCATCACGGGAGTGGTGGAGTGAGTGAGGTAGTAAAAAAAGTGGTATCAGAACTCCCTTGTAACCTTGATGCTCCACCTGTTATATACAACATCATTACTGAAGCGAATTGGGCACAAAGTTTTGAAAGGGTGGCGATTTATGTCCACTGTTAAATGTGTCTTGGCTTACCCAAGTCAACCTAAACTTCTTTGTAATAAGCAAAAATATCTAACTAAAGATTATTTAAACCAACAGTTAACAAACATTTCAGCAAAAATGTGGCAGACTGACGACTCTAGCACAATTATGAAAAAACAAATATCATACAATTATCTTACAGTTAAATGTTGGCTTGGACATCTTTGAAACATGCAACAAAAAATTATGCCTCTGTTTTGCCAATTCTCCTTTTATCTAGTGTTTTCATGATGAGTGGGTGTCACCAAGAGTGAAATTCGCTTCCACAAAGTCTGCTCCCAAATGGACTTCAGCAGACCTCCAAAGCAGGGGTGATTTCAGTGTAAATTAGCCCTCAGTCCATTAGGGGACAAGACAACACTTCATCATCTGGATTTTGAAGAACATCTGAGGTGTAAAGGAGCGAGCGAGGGACTGTGAGAAAATAAGGGGAATGAGACGCAGCCTCTCTCTCTCTCTCTCTCTCTCCCTCTCACGCACACACAAAACAACAACACCAGCAAGAAAGACATAGCAAATTATTTTTTAATATTAGATTATTAAAATATTTATATTTTATTAAAAATAGTTTTTGTTATTTTCATATGGCAGAGAAAAATTAAACTCTCCATCCTATTTATAGGAGACTCGATTCAGTTAAATGTACACATTAAGTGATAAATGTCAAAATAAATGTGCAATGATTTTGTGACAGTAATTATAAAGTAAATTAAATTAAATCCAGTAAATTAATTTAAATTAATAAGTGTAAATTAAATCCAGCATGAAGAGGTTCTTATAGTTGTGTTTTTATTGAAGCTTTAATTTTGTTGTAGCTGTAATTCAGCAGGTTAATATTTTTCACTTTGGCTTATTTTTGTTGTTTTGCTCTCTGCAGGTTGTAACCATTTTGGCCAATTTGTCTGTTTTGGAACAAACCGCATCAGAGGTCTTACAGGAGAATGGTAAAGAAAAATGAAGAATAATTTAAAGTAAACTAAAACATAAATTTCTAATTAAATTTAAACTAAAATATAAATGTCTGCACACGCATGTGATGTTTAACCATGTAAACCTCACATGACCTATTCGATTAATACAAAATTTTTGTGAGTAATAAATAATGAATAATGAATGTGTGTGTGTGTGTTTGTGTGTGTGTGTGTGTGTGTGTGTACTGAAGGATTGGAACGTCTGTTGGTGCTGCTAGGGGAGAAACCGTCTTCCTCCAGTCCATCAGAGGGCGCTGCGTGTGAACGAGTTCAGCAGAAAGCTGCAGTAACACTCGCACGGTTAAGCCGAGATCCCGACATTGCTCAGGCTGCCATCGAGCTGCGAGGTACACTGATAAAACACAAGTCAAAAATATTAATAAAATTACAGACACACCACTGCACTTCATCCCACTTACACACTGAAGGAGGAAACAGCAGACTGGGAATTCAGGACTTTTGGGAATATAACACTTTGGGAATACGGCAATTTGGGAATATGGCAATTTGGGAATATGGCAATTTGGGAATATAGAACTTTATGAATTCACTTTTGGGATATGGGACTTTGGGAGTATGTGATGTTTGGAATATAATATTTTGGGAATACAGGACTCTAGTAAGTATCGTTTTTGTTTTTAAAGCTGTGCCACGTCTCATCGAGCTGTGTAAATCTCCAGCTGAGAGAAACAGCAGTGACTCAGTTTTGGTGGCCTGTCTGGTAGGAAGACAGTGTGTGTGTGTGTGTGTGTTCTGTCCAGCTGTTTTGGATCATTTTGTGTGTGTGTGTGATTAATATTAATATCAATACAGCAACCATCTTATCTTTAGATAAACTGTTGGTAATGCTTAACAGTGTATGTAAATGTGTGTGTGTGTGTGTGTGTGTAGGCTGCTTTAAGGCGATTGGCTACTGGATGTTCTGACAGTATCGACCCGGCGGATCATCAGCAGCTCATTAAGCCACGGCTTGTTGACTCGTTTCTGCTCTGTTCCAACATGGAGGAGAGTTTTGTCTAAAGCTGCTTCCCATTCACTCACTCACACATACACACACACACACACACAGAATAATACAGTGCTAATGCTAATGCTAACAAAGCTGCTTTTTCAGCATTGTTCAGTTCTCTTACCAATGAATATTAATATTATAAGCTTAGAACTGGAACACCATCTACAACCAAAAAAGTAAACAGAACCAGAACCAGCATCAGAAAAAGAACTAGAACCCCTGAACAAGAGCCAACAGTACATCTGAACAAAAAACACAGAACTAAAAATAGAAGAGAACCAGACCAAGGACCCAAAACAAGATCTATAAAGAAAACTAAACTATTACTAGTTACCTTTGGTAGGTGAATGAGTGAAATCTGTGGTAGAACACATGTTTTTGTGTTAGAAATCTGTGTTGCTGATTGTAAACCCCACTAAATGCAATTAGAGCCCTGTGTTCCTCTTGCTAGAATCCTCAGTGTAAACACCACTAAATGGGAAGTAACATGCTGCAGTTACAGAGCAATGTGTTTCTAATGATTTGCATATTTAATTATAAATTCTTTTTCAATTTTTGAAATTTTTACACACACAATATTTGTAACATTTCTGACATTTGTAAATGCTCATAATGTTGATGTAAATTAACAAACTTTACAAGATTTTAGAAAAATATTTTGGAGAAATGTGCATGTAATAAAAAAGAAATTGTCAAATTTTCACAAAGATTTAAATTCAAAATGATTCATGCTGCATTGAGCTCTGTAGAATAGCAGACACACACACACACACACACACACACATACATACATACACAGACTGTTGAGAAATTTTACAATTACAATTTTACATTTGTGTTTTTTTATAGTTAAAGAAGAACAGCAGCATGTGATCATGTTCGTGAGGCAGAAATAAAGTCTACATTAATACATTTTAGTTTAATAAATTCTGTATTAATATTTTTTCAGAAACTTTTTAAATAAATTTTCAGTAAACACCATTTTAGGGTGGTGGATCTTGGCAGTTAGTGTGAGGCAAGAATACAGACTGACTAGGATAAAGATTTTATGTTATTAATTTTACATTTTTGCATTTCAAGATCGACAGGAACTCCTCAGATCTGGCAGCACATTCTGAAGTCAGCTCTGCTCACAGCGCTTCATTACTCCTGTGCGCCCCTGCTGCTGCAGCGTGTCAGTTACACACCTTCCGATAATCCAATAATTCCATTTTTTCAGTTTTGATTCTTGTCATGACCTGCTTTCTGAGTCTCTGATCATCTCCAACTCCAGAATTAAAGAAAATCATCCTGACTGAGGTTCCTGATAACTTCATCACTCGGCTCTGTCGATTTTTATTTTTTTGCTGACATGATATATTTCATTTCTTCCAAAACTGAACTCTTCAGGGATATTGAACATTTGACACAATTAAAAACTAACATAAAATCATTTTATTATTTATTCTGGAGTTTATTTTCCACTCAAAATGCTGAAAATAAAAAGTTAATAATTCAGGTATTAAGGAAGTGTCATTCCTAAATACTCCTCCTTCTTCTTAAAGTAGTAGCTGAATCGAGCAGCGGCATATCTGAAACACACACACACACACACACACACACACACACACACACACATACACACACACACACACACACACACACAAATATGCCCTTTATATAGGTGTGAAATATCTTCTTTATGTGACAATATGAACGAGTATGAGATGTCACTCTGAGATGCAGATATATGAACATGCTAAACTGGAGGCTACAGACTTCCATTATGTCAGCAACATTAGCCATGTAGCAGCAGTGTAAACAAAGGAACTTTGTGCACATTTTATTTTTGGCTGAATTTTTTGGGGGTATTTTTGGGTTTATATCTTGTTTTTCACTCCATGTATGCAGGAAATTAAGCTTTTAAATGTTTGAAAAAACTCACTTTAAGAAGTTGAAGTCAATTGTGGAATATTTGGCCTGTAGCAGAGACCACAGACCCCAGGACAGGTGAGATGCCTGGGCACACAGAGAGACAGAAAAAGATTTTTGACACCTCACAGAAAAAGATATTAATGCCTCACAAATTGTTATCACTCACCAGTGAGAATTTGCAGACTTGGACATACAGAGTGTTCACTTCTCTCTTAGTGATTTGTGAGTCGACTTGGCTATTGATTCTTACACTCTGTAGGTAAGACTTCAGCCAGTCCCACTGCAGCTCGCAGCTTGGGTACTGACTGTAATCCACATTATTCACACCTACAGATAATAAAACACATTCATATGAACTTACAACCAGAACATTTCACATTTTTGCGTGTGAATAAAAACCCACCTGCAAATTCATTAAAGTGATTTCCAATATCATACGCCTGGTAATTAAAGTCAGTGTATTCGTAGTCGATGAATTTAACTACACCTGTGAGCAGAAAAACATAAATCAATGTTTTATGAAAAAATGTAAAGATTTATTAGGTGTTTAGGATTAGTTTATGGTTAGCGCTGTTCTGTAACCTTATGCTCTCCTCAGTGATTTTGTTACAGAGCTGAGCTGTAATTTCATTTATGTTGTGATTTAAAAGTGGGCTTGGTTTCTTCTCCTCCTTTAGGAAAATTTTTATTACCAATTAATTTTTTTATCAACAAATTCTGTGCATGTAATGTGTTCCTTGTCTCAGCATGAATTGCGGATTCTGTTCTAGTCCTGTTTCTGCCCTGTCCTGTCATTGGTTTGTTGTCCTATTGTGTTCACCTGTTCTTGTTTATTCCTTAACTAGTTTGTCTGTTTATTTGTCTTGCAGTATTTTTGTGAAGTTTTATTTTGTGTTTTTATAACTTTAAGTCCAAACCTTTGTTTCTTATCTCCATGTTTGTTCAGCTTTTTTTACTCTATTTTTTGTCCTGAAAATGGATTATCCCAGTTTGAGGTGGTCCATTTGTATTTTGAATACTGCACATGAAGAGGTAATTTCACCTTCATCTGAGTTGTAGATGATGTTTTTGGTCAGCAGGTCATTGTGACACAGCACTATTGGAGACTCCACTCTGCTTAAGTGTCTCTTCAGCTCCTCCGTCTCATTGATTAACACATCCACACTGGGAATGTCCAACTGTGAACTGAACATCATCAAGAGCTAATATTATACATATAAAAGGAGTTATATCACTTCTTCTGAAATCCATCAGAATCTGACATGCAGAAGTGTGAAGAGGCAATTGAATTACAAACTGTGACGCTTGTGAAAAGTGAAAACAACAGATATGAGACACTTTATATGAGCTGTGGGTGGAGCCTGTAAATCTGAGACTAAAGCTGGAGCTATAAGTCAGATAAAAAAGAGATTTTGACATAACAAGATGCCTTGTGTATGTTTACAAGCTGTTGTGTAAACAGCATCACAAACAAGTTCTACAGAAACACAGAAATATCACCCCTTTTCTATCTCTTATCAGTTTTTGCTTTAGAAAAGAAATCAACAGCAGAACCAACATCTCTCTCTTCCACATCAGCATCGCAGTTTGATGTGCTGCCCATGTGTGCTTTAAAAAATGTGTACTTCAAAATCTGCTTTTTCCAAGCCCCATACACTGCATTATACAGCATGGCTACTGTTACACAAGACACTGAAATATTTATAATCAACATCATGCAGTAAAATACACTTTCTAACCTCTGGTTGCTCACAGCTTCCCAGAAAGTTTTAGTTTAAAAGAAAACTGTTAAACGAAACACCAGCAAACTTGTAGTTATAAGTTAGTGTTTGTATGTCATTATCATACAGTTTAAAGTTAAATCACTTTCTGTCTGAGATATTCCATAGTGTAGATGGTTTGTATTCTTACCCTTGCTGTAACACTTCATCATTATTTTCCAAATTCTGCAATAATTTCAGATAATTATCCAGTTTTGACCACAGCACAGGTTCTACAGATGAGCTGGACTTCGGCTTTATTGAGTGGATTTTCCCCATTTCCACTGCGATCAGTCTGAAACATTAACACCAGTGCCAAATATAAAAGATGTCGAGTCAGAATTTACAGACATTGTTTTATTATAACTCTTAATTTCATATATTTTACCAAATTGTTGCTTTCTAATGATTATTACTCTCGATTTCCTTATTTTATTTATTATTTTATTTTAACATATCAGTAAACAATCTCAACTACGAACTTATAGTAGATGCATTAACACAGGGCTGATATTTTTCTTAACATCCACATTACATTATTCACAACAAAGCTTGTACTATATATGAAAGGGAAGAGGGAGGCAGTGTAACTTTTGGAGTATGGGTGTGATGTAGTCACACCCACTTGTGCAGGTGAGAATCCTAACAGCTGGATTTTGCACATACTGTAGTTTGTTAATATCCTGCACTGGGAGTGTCTAAAGAACAGCAATGCAGTAGTCGAGCCTGCAGGTAACAAAAGCATGAATGAGCATCTCATTCATGAGAGAAAGAGAAAGAGAGAGAAAAGGACTGACTAAGCCTGGCAATCTACCTAAAATGAAGGAAAGCTGCCTTAAGGTGCTTTTGGACCAAACAGTTCTAGGGACTGATTGAGTGGAACTACCCCCTGGTGAGTTCCAATGAGAACTACACACCTTAAAGGGCCTTTTTTCAGTTTGCATTTGCACCGTCAGTAGGAATGCTGAAGAGACATAAGCTGGCTGACAGTTGCTGGTTTTCTTACACGATAGCTTAGAAAAAAAAATGGAGGAGCACACAGACAAGAACATCTAGTTAAATTAAGAATTTTATATTTCGCTTGAACACAGCAAGTCCATGTTGTTTTTCCTCAGTCGCATATAAGCTCAGTAAAGCCTATACTTCACTGTCGACCTATTTGTTTGTGTTTTTTTCCCTTAATTTTTTAATGCTAACATTAAGAGCTGTTGTTTACAGCAAGTACAGAGCCACTAAAAACATGCCCACAATTTAACTAAACTGGGAATGAATAGATATTGTGGGAACAAATTAGTAAGATGTGACCTCCATATACACAATAATTTTTGTGTGTGTCATGAGCAGGGCTCCTTAGCGTTTTACATAAATATTTAAATATGCCACTTGCCAGTGCTACATTGGTTCATGGAATTGAATGGAATGGTTCAAACCACTCACTGTACACTTATGTCACTCATAGTTCCTGTTGTGCTAGTAGAGGTCCTACCCTGATGCAGGAGCTAAAAATGTCCCTAAAAGCAGCATTCTAAGATCTATGATTATTCTCAGTTTCTGCAGTGCAGACAAACAAAATGGGGTACTTCCTCCAAAAGTTCAAATAGCAGTGAAAAAGTTCCTCTGGCCCATAAGCACTTTTAGTAATGTTTTTAAAGTGTGGTTGATATTAGAGTGTGGAGTCTAATGTGACACCAAGGCTTTGAACAAAAATGGGTTAGCCTTGAAGAACACTGTAGGAGAGGTGAGACAAGTCAGACCTGAACCTATCAATTAAAATTGTTGTCTCTAAAAGAAATGTAATCTAAACCAGGAAAGAACAGTACCTGTAAGAACCTTACTGTGTTATTGTACCAAAAGCAGCAATGAAGTCCAGAAGAACAAGTATATTCAGCTACTCCCAGTCTGATGCAATCAGCAGGACATTTGTGACCTTGATGAGGGAAGATTCACTACTGTGATTTGGCATTAATCCAGACTTTAATACCTTGAACAGGTCATTTCTGGATATGTAATCATTAAGCTGAGCTGCTACAGTATGCTAGAGTAGCTTTTTGATCTATGGGTACTGAGCTCCTGGGAGTCATGTCCAGGCATTTTAAGAAGTGGTGTGATTGCAGTCAGATTCCAGTTGTTGAGAACACAGACAGAAGTAAGCAAAAACATTGATGACATGTTGTATTCCTTAATCAGCTTAGCAACATAACTCTCCTCAGCATTTGTGAAATCATACAGTGGGCTTGTGACAGAAGAAAGGATTAAGACAGGCTCATTTGCAGGGAAGGAAGATTGCTGAATTTTGTTGTGAAAAAAATATAAAAAAATTAAAACAGGTTTCCTAAGAAGGTGTCAGAGGAAAACTGTTAAACAGTTTGTTGATTCCTGCGAAAAGAGCTATAGAACTATTCTGGCCTTTGCTGATGACAGTGCAATCAGTGCAAGTTGTTCATTTTGGCTTTCTAAAGTGCTTCTTTGTACTTTGTGACATGTGGTTAAAACTCTGGACTATCGCCAGGTTGTGAGTTCAAATCCCAGCATTGCCAAGCTTCCTCTGCTGGTCCCTTGAGCAAGGCCCTCAATCCTCAACTGTTAAGTTATGTAAATGAGATAAATGTAAGTCACTCTGGATAAAGGTGTCAGCCAAATACCATTAAAGTAATGGATTGTGGCCATAATGCCACAGAAATACATCAGAAACCAAAAGTAATAGTCCTGAACTTACTGTTCTTTCCAGTCACACTTAAGCAAGATGCAAAACCAGATAGACTGAATGACTGGAAATGCCCATCCAACAGATGGATACCCCATTATCCAGCTACCTCAGAGCCTTCAACACTAAAAAGAGGTAGAACCTATTTACCTAAGACAGAACAATACCACAGCAACATGACACGAAAGTCAAAATTATTTGAATGTAGCCAAGGCAACATGGGACAGAACGAGGCAGGGCGGGCTCGGGGTAAGGTGAGAAGTGGTATGCAGAGCATATGTACTGAAAAACTCAGTGCTGTGGACAGTTATGAGACTCTGATGTGTAAAATCCTTGGTAGGTAAATCTTCATGTTATCTCTTGGTTTGGAGCTAGAGGATTAGGGTAAACACCAACATCAAAGTCAAGATCAAACTGTGATCCAACTTTAAAGAATGATGAAAGTGTCCATGATGATGATCAGAGTAAGAACTGAACTAATTAATTGAAGTGAGGCATTTAAAAAAGAGAAATGCTAAGACAAATACTAGCCATAATAAAATAGAACAAATACATACAACCAAATAGTAAAAAAATAAACAAAAAAATAACTGAGAACATGCCAGATTTCACTCAACCCGACACCAATTAACAACGATGTTTAACAAATATCCATCCATCCATCCATTATCTATATCGCTTTATCCATCTGGGTCGTGGGGAAGCTGGAGCCAATCCCAGCATGTTGGGGCGAGAGGCGGGGTACACCCTGGGCAGGTCGCCAG
>JAQMYM010000002.1:24031009-24050983 GCA_030014255.1 Parauchenoglanis ngamensis | reverse complement strand
CAGTACATTAAACTGTTGATCAGTAATAATTTCATTAATAATAAGCGCTTTAGATGTAAGAGACCTAACATTTAATATTACTTTTCTACTGTAATATTACAATTCTATTTTTATTTTACAAGTTCTAGTCCAGTATTACAGTTCTACTCTGATTTTACAATTCTTCTTAAATATTACAATTCTACTCCATTAAATTAGATTAAAATTTATAGTTGTGCAGACTACAAGTACAAAGACATCAGAATACAATTAAAATCTAACTAGAATTGCAGATAGCTAGCTGGTGTAGTGTCAAGTAACAAACAGTGCAATGGCATGATATAACCGTAAACATGTGTTCGGAGACATGGATCAATTTAATACAAGACCGTAGAGTATAAGTGAGCATATAGTCCTCTCCATAAGTATTGAACTGGCAAGGCTAATTATTTTGTTCTTGCTATACACTGAAGACATTTGGTTTTGAGATCAAAAGATGAATGTGTCATGATGTATAAGAATTTCAGCGTTCCTTTCCTGATATTTACATCTAGATGTGTTAAACAACTTGGAATATAGCTTAGAACATTTTATTTGAACCAACCCATTTTTAAGTGATCAAAAATATTGGAAACACATGACTGACAGGTGTTTGTTGCCCAGGTGTGCTCTGTTATATTAATTGTTTAAGCAATTAATAGCTCTGAAGGTTTACTCTTGGTTTTACTCCTGTGAAGACTGCATTTATAGTTAAAATGGATAAACCAATATGAAGATCAGAGAGTTGTCTATGGGAGAAAAGCAAGCCTTGTTGATTGTGAGAAAAGAGGGGAAATATCTCATATCCATTGTACAGACATTAAGCATTGCCAATACAGCAATGTGGAATGTCCTGGAAAACAAAGAAACCATTGAAGTACTGCCAATCAAACATGGAACAGGTCAGCCAAGGAAAACAACAGCAGCTGATGACGAACATTGTGAGAGCTGTGAAGAAAAACCTACAAACAGTCATTGACCTCACCATAGGGCAGGGCTCAAGGTACCTCAATCCACCATTCAAAGAAGACTTGGAGAGCAGAAATGTAGAGGCCATACTGGAAGATACAAACTAGATAGCAACTTCACTGAAATATGTAAATACTGGTTATAAACTTTAAACATGAATTTACAAACATATCCCTAATAAGCAAGCCTGTGGCAAGGAAAAAAATCCTGAAACAACATGAGGAAGAAACCTTGAGAGGAACCAGACTCAAAAGGGAACCCATCCTCATTTGGGTGACACTGGATAGTGTGATTACAAATAGCATGCATCTATAACTGTGTCATATGATCAAATGTACAATTGTGTAGCCACAAAATTCATTATAGCTTAAACACGAAGTCTATTTTGTTGAAGCTATCAACTGTTTACTGACTGAGACTTGAATGCAAAACTGTTTGTAGCAGTTGAAGTCCTCAAGTTATCATGGCAATTATAGGCCTAAACCATTGCATCAGCTGATTGCATCAACAGCAGTCCAAATCCATCTTCACAGTTTTTAAGTACATCTTTAGGCTGTCCATGTGGGGCCATCCTCAAAATTAGCAAGTGGTTTCCAAGTGATGGGAACTACAACCACAAGTAGGACATCAGGATGGATCAGGCAAATCTGGAGAGCAGAAGAGGTTCGGATCACTGATATCTCAGGAGCTCATCAGACAGAGAAGAACACTCATCAGGAGTAAGAATCAGAAGGCCAGACTGGAATTCACAAAGAAATACTGAGATGAGCCACATAAGTTCTGGAACTTATTAACTTCTATCAAAGTGATGGAAATGCCAAAGTGTGGAGAAAGAAAGGATCTGCTCATGATCCAAAACATAGGAGTTCATAGGTCAAGCACTGTGAAGGCAGTGTCATGGGTTGGCAACATTTTTCTTGATGATTCATGATGGTAGCAGCAGAATAAATTCAGAAGTCTACAAAAACATTCTGTCTGCCAATTTACAAAGAAATGCATCCTAATCTGATTTGAAAGAACTTCATCATGCAGAAAGACAATGACCCAAATCACACTGCCAACACAACAACGGATTTCATCAGGGGAAAAAAGTGGAAGGTCTTGAACTGACCAAGTCAATCACCAGACCTAAACTCAATTGAGCAGTATTTCACATCCTGAAGAGGAGACCGAATGGAGAAATGCCACAAAACAAACAACTGAAAGCCTGGAAAAGCATCCCAAAAGAAGAATGCAACAGTTTGGTGATGTCCGTGGGTCACTGGCTTCATGCAGTTATTGCAAGCGAGGGATAATCTTTTCCTATTAGTTTTTGTTTTTTGGACACCTGACCATCATACCCATATGTTCCCATTCCAAAACCATGGGTATTAACACATAGTTGTGCCCCCTTTGCTGTTCCTCCATTTTTCTGGGAAAGCCTTCCACCAGGTTTTGGAGTGTGGCTGTGAGGATTTGTGCTCACTCGGCCATAAGAGAATTCATCCCAAAGGTGTTCAGTTGAGGTCACCACCTGATGGAGGGTCTTCATGTCCGTGATGGAGCAGCTGCTGTACCACACTGAGATCAAGTTCGTCAGTATGCTCTTAATAGTACACTGATAGAAATTCATTAGTATCTCAGTAGATTTCTGAATTTTCCTCAGTCTCCACAAGAAGTAGAGATGTTGATGTGCCTCCATGATATGGGGAAAGAACAGTTGTTGAGGCTCATTGGTACACTCTTTTGAAGTAGATTGGGAACACCACTAGGGCTAGATGCATACTAAGTGCTCTTCAAAGACCCTGATCACTCGTCCTGGGATGCCATCAGGGTCAGCAGCTTTGTGTGCAATAACTCTGCTCAGGATGGGGCACATCTCACTGGTGGAGCATGCGATTGCCTGGTCACCAGGTGGGAGTTCTGTGTTAGACTTCTACTCCAATTTTACAATTCTACTCTAATTTTGCATTTCGACCCTAATGTTAAAATGCTACTCTAATTTTATAATTCATTTTAACATATTTAAATGTAGTTAATACAACAATCTGTAATTAATTTTTTGTAAGTTTAATAAGAAATGTTATTATATTTTTTTATAATTTATATTTAAAAATAAATATAAAGACATTCAAGAGATCCCAGTTGGATTGTGAAAAACATTAGTGTTAGAAAAGCCATAAAAACTCCAGACAGAAAGAGAAATCCATTTAAACTGAACTTATATTTGAACTTCAGGACCATTTCCTGAACATCATGACAGGAAATTGTGTAAACATTTAGTGTTTAAAAGCATGAGTCTCCTCTCTGTCATTACAGTGAGGAAGTGGAGGGGCATCCCATTTCACCACATCCTTATGTTCCCTAGGAGAAGTGAACTTTGCTCTGTCTTCCTGTTAGGGATGGAGTGACACTCCGTTCCCACTGGGAGAACCCGCTGTGCACAAGGCCATGTCTGGTTTTGTTTTCTTGCTGTGTTTTCAAGTCCTTTCCCTAAAAATATCTCATCCCCGGATGTGTGTCATACAGTTACATAATCAGAATTGAGTTTTATAAAAACGCATTATTATTTTAGTCACTTGTGCCCTTTATTCATTTAGCAGAAAGCTTGGTTCTTTTTTCTGGGTACAATGGATATTGTTCAGTCTTTTAATGTAACCTTCACAGCAGGTCTGATAAAACTCACACAGATTCACTTCTTTGTGAGCCCTACATAGTCTATGTCTATGATGACAGCTAAGACTCTACAGAGACATTCAGTTAGATCTAAAACCACACACCACCCTATACACTAAACAGTATGTCATCTTTGGTGTGCATTATTTTGTACAAGTACCAGGCAGTTTAGCATGAAGCTTAAGAACACTGTCAATTTGTAAATCTGTTGGACAGTTTGATATAATAAGAATTTAGATTTTTTTTTACATTTATTGCTTGCTTAAGTGCATGAAGTGGCAGGTTTTCTGTTTTGGTTTGAAGACAGACAGTGTCTCACCTGTTCTCTGGCCATGGGAAATTCATTCACCACTGGTTGCAGGAAAGTCTTGACGCAGGTTTTCCTTGTTCCTTGAGAGATGGTGGGTCCAGACAAGCAGTATGGGAAGGGAGGAAGGGAGCGTGGTGCAGAGTAAGGTGTGATATGTGCTTTAAGGTAGGTGAGCACTTGTTTGTTTTTAGTTCAAAAGATGAGCATCAGTGTTTTGAATCTGATGCAGCAGCTACAGGATATCAGTGGAGGGAATACAGCATTGGGGTGAGTAAGAGGACTTGTTGTGCAGCTGTATCCTGGATCAGTTGGTTTTGTAGGAGCAGACCTGCCAGGAGCCAGTTGCAGTAGTCTAGTCTTAAGAAAACAAGAGACAGAACAAGCACCTGAGTGGCCTGTGTAGCTGGAAATGACCTCCTTATCCAACTGATATTGTAATGGCGAAACCTGCATGGCTGAGCCATTTCATTATAATAAGGAAAGAAGGATAGTTGGTTGTTCATAACTACCTCAAAGTTGTGCACAGCGGCAGATGGTATTGTGAGATTTCTTCTGGGAGATCACAAGAACCTGACAGAGGGGTGAATTTCGAGGTATATACAGCACCTCAGTCTTGCTCAGGTTCAGCTGCCATTCATTATCAGCTGTCTGCCAGACATGATGAGATCTGAGCAGAAACATGAGAGAAAAAGGAATGGAGAGCATGAGTTGAGTGTACTCGATGGTATGAAAATCTATGCGATCATTACGAAAGTTAGTATAGAGTACATAACCTCAGAGAGAGAGAGAGAGTGGGTATGGAGGACTCGACCTCTCTAGGAGAGCGGGTATAGAGGACACGACCTTGCCAAAAGGGCAAGTATAGAGGAGCAACAAAAGAGACACTGGGACTTGTGGGATACTATTGGATCCACTCTTTCTCAGCAGACATGAAAAGTTCCCCTTTGTAAGAAGCAACCCACACCCATGTTGTGACACAAATTCCATAACTCATCAGGGTGGACTTAAGTCTTGTGACTGACCATGTTGAATGCTGATGAGAGGTGCAGGTGGATGTAGACCCATAACAGTTTGACTGAGCTAGCTGTATGAAGCTTCTCAGTAATGGCCACAAGGGCACTTTTTCTGTGGAGTGTGCCACTTTGATAACAGACTGGTTAGGATTTTGGAGTTTGTTCTGGGTAACAGAGTGACAACTGTATACAGTATGTTCACGAACTTTAGAAAGAAAGGAGACAAATGATGCTGGTAGTTGCCATTGTCTAATTTATTTAAAGTGGGTTTCTTCAGGATCATCTTCTTGCTGTCTTTAAGGCAACTGGTATATGACAAGATGTTATGGAGTAGTTTATGATGGAAGAGATGAAGGACAGGGGTCTTGTAGGATGGTTTGAAACATTGTGGAAGGGATGGGATCCAGTGGCTAGGTGACGGGATTGCTGGACAAGATAATCTGCAGAATCTTTTCTCTAAAAATAGATGAAAAATATGTTTCTATGAGGTAGAAGGGCAGTAGGGGTTCAGTGTGCCATGTAGGAATTTGGGTAAGGAGGGAGGAATTGTCAGATTTGGTTAAGATTTTCATCAAAGAAAGTGGCAAATTCATCATCAGTCAAAAAGGGGGGTGAAGAAAGATGTGGAGGGTTAAGAAGTGAAGATAAAGTGTTTTGGAGCTTGTGTGGAACAAATACAAATGCTTCCAGCTTTCCCTTGTAGAAGAATGTTTTAGCAGGTGTTATCAAGGTCTACACACAACTATTATCACTATTATCTGAATGTAGCAGTACTCATCTTAATTTATATGGATGGAGCATATATTATAGGAATTATATAAGTCTAGTTTTAAATGATAAATTGATGTGTTGTGTCTATACTGATTCTTTGTTATTAGCTAACCCTGGAACAGGGAAAAGCTACATGTAGTAATCCATCATTTATAATTTGCTGTTATGAGGGTGTGTATTGTGTTTTGTAAAAGTGTTTATCTTGCTTAAGTGACAGCACACGAATGCCTTGAGTGCACGCGAGGAGAATAAAAGGATTTGTGGGTGAATGAATGTGACTCTGTGTATTTTCACAGTGACAGATGATCCTAACACACTGTTCCGCTTAAACTCGGCCATGTTTCCTGTCTTTCTCTGTAAACTTTCTACTCCAAATGCTAAAGAAACATCTTAAGAACTTGTTCCGGTCATGTGTTTGGGCTTAAACTGATTTGTGAGAGTGCATGTTTGCTGGTGAATGTGTTGGTGGTAATGAGAGAGTGCTTTGAAGATCTGGATATTAAGCTTTATAGTTTTGTCTAATATTAGCTCCTGGCATCTTTAGCTCTTCTCAAGTAGCAGGCAGAAAATTTAGACTTGCTGTATGATGTCAAGTGTGTGTATGTGTGTGTTTTAATAGACAGTGGGTTAATAGCAGGATATGGTCTTGGAGCATCTCAGAGCAGGAGATAAAGTGAAGATGGCTGAGGAACAGAGCAACCCTGCCAAGACAAGACATTTCTTAAAGGATGTGATTTTTCATGGCAAATTTCAAGTGAGTGTGACGCCGATGGCGCTGGTTTATGTTTCAGCCAGGACGTTTAGACGGATCTGATAAATATCAAACCCATTCATTTTGTCTGTGTTGCCACATGCAGATTGTTCCTCTCATGAAGAATAGACAGGAGAGCTGCTCCTTTTTTGGTGATTATATTTGCCTGTGTAAGACAAGCATGATGTGTTTCATTTACATGACATATAAACATAATTTAAAGTTAATTGACAATCGAGTTTATTCGACAGTTTTGGTGAAGGTAGAAAATGTCTCAGAAATGGGTAAGCTGTGTGTGCAGTCGCGCAGGTTTTAGTGTTCTACACTTTAAAGAAATATGTGTTTGAGTGAAAGTGGTCAAGATGCGGTATTATCTTGCTTGCTGTTTGTCATGATTACCATTCTTTGCTATGGATTAGTAATGGAATTAATCTTGAAAAAATTATCCCAATTTATTGCCGTGTTAGACAAGGTTCTCACATTAGCCTTCATTATAGTTAACAGTCTTTTACAAAGATTGTAAAGATTGAAGAGGAAAGAAACGGCACACATTTTTGTATCTTAACCTGAGAATTTTAATTGTATATTAAGTATAGGACAGGCATGTGTGTGTCTCTCTGTCTCTCTCTGTGTCTCTGTGTGTCTGTGTCTCTCTCTCTCTCTGTGAGTGTGTGTGTGTGTGTGTGTGTGTGTAAAACAACAGATCTAAGAGGTCAGGCGCTTTGACAAGAAGTGAAAAGTGTTCTCGCTCCTCGGTTCTATTTTACCAGCTGATAATGTTGAACTGCGGTGTGAAACATACAGCCAAACTGGAACTCTGAGTGGATGCAAACTGAATTAAATGGAATCAAACTGATTTATAATGAACTGAACTCCACCTGCCACTATAGAGAGTTCTCTTACCTGCACTAGTTTAGAGTTCAGAGTCTCTGAAGTGCTGCTGTTCACTCTGCTGTTCAGCTCATTATTTATTGCATTTATTAAACCAATTTAGTTTCGAAAAGGAAGTTTTTAATGATTTAAATATTTAATATTTATTATATAAACACATACATTGTATTTTTATGATTAAATGGCTGATGTGAGAAGAAAACAAATAAATTAGTTTATTCTTTGTAAACACATTTACACAAAACTAAACTGTGTCTTCTCAGTTTCAGCACCATGTTTCAAGATCCTTTATTTGCCACATGCATAGTCATACTCTCTCACTCTCTCTCTCTCTCTCTCTCTCTCTCTCTCACACACACACACACTGATGTCTGTGCCTACTCTCTTTCTCTCTGCAGCTGTTGAATTCTCTGACTCCGGATGAGAGCTCGCGCTGTCGTTTTGGTCTGTACTTCCAAGATGGAGAGCGACGTGTGGATTACGTCCTCACCTACCAGATAAAAAAGCCTGGCAGCTCACGCCGCCACTCATCTCGTCTCACAGACAATGTGCTCACACGCAGCCTGCGCTGGGCACGTGACCCTGAACCAGGCGTCACTGATCACCATGACGATGACAAGCGTTTCCGCCGTGAAGAGTTCGAGACAAACCTTCGGGAGATGGGGCTGGAGCTGGAGAGGGACGAGGACGTGAGTGCGTGTGTGTGTGTGTGTCGCTCAGCTCGTGCAGTAAAGCTGTATCAATAATGTTTTGAACCTTGAATCCCCTTCACCTAAGAATATGCATGACCTTTGACCACTACATGTTTGCTCCGGAGATTTTTGCATGACGTATTGCCAACAAAATTAGGCCCTGGCTGCACCCCATTCCCCTTCTTTTTTTCACGGTCTCTCGCTCACTCCTTTACACCCAGATGTTCTCCAAAGTCCAGATGCTGAATTGCTGTCCCTATGCAGTTCTGAGGGCTAATTTATGCCTAAATCACCCCTGCTTTGGAGGTCTGCTGAAGTCTATTTGGGAGCAGTTTTTGGAAACGAATTTCACTCTTGGTGACACCCACTCATGATGAAAACACTAGTTAAAAGGAGAATTAGCAAAACAGAGGTGTCACTTTTTATTGCATGTTTCGAAGATGTCCAAGCCAACATTTAACTGTAAGTTAATTGAATATTTGTTTTTTCATAATTGTGCTAGAGTCGTCAGTCTGCCACATTTTTGCTGAAATGTTTGTCAACTGTTGGTTTAAATAATATTTAGTTAGGACTTTTTGATTATTACAAAGAAGTGTAGACTTATTTGGGTGAGCCAATGATAGGCAACATTTTGGGTTAGGGTTAGGATGTTATCATGCACCAAGATGTTAATTTGTCAGCCTTGCTTCTTTCAGTATATTTGCCTTTCTTTCAAGCTGTTGTATGAAATGATAACGTTATCAATTATACTAATTTTGATCATTTTGCAAGCAGTGATGTAAAAGAAGCTCTGACTGGCTGTAACATCACTGAACACGTGTAATTATTAGTTTAATAAATACATGAATTTTAATATTTAGTGTTATTCCTGTAAAAGGTCAAACAATAATTTAAATTGGACATATTCATAGTATAACAATAAGCAACTGAAAATATCAGCCCCATTTCACAGCATGAGATAAAAACAAACTGAACTTAGTTTTATTTATGAAGTTATCTATCTTTAATTCTATAATTATGATTCTCACTGTTATTTTAATTTCACACAGAGAGCTATAGCAACTGTCTCACTTTCTCAACTCATAAAATTAAATGTTTAAATACAATTTGAAAATAAATTGATGAATAATTTTTAAATTGATATTATTATATATTCTTGCATAAGTATTCAACCTCCTTAAATGTTTCCACAGATTTAATCAGGATTTTTTGTCATGAATAAAACAGAACTATGTTTAGTGCATAAGTATTCACCCCTTAAATTAGTTCTGTTTCTACGAGATAATGAGTAGAATGGAGTGGAGCTATGTGTAATTAAAGAGTCACATGATCTCATTGTAAATACTCCTGTTCCTGAAAGAACCCAGAATGTGTTAGTGAACCAAAACACACAACATCATGAAGACTAAGGAGCCATTAAAACATTAAGTCTGGGACAAAGTTCTCAAAAAATATCAGTCAGTGCTTTGTCATAAAAAAAAATACCCAGAACTCTGAACAGTCTGAGGAGGGACATTAAATACGTTAATAAAAAAAATGTAAATAATGCAACAGAATCTGGAGTCTGCCTTGATGAGACCTGAAGTCCACCTAAAGTTAGTGAGATAGTAAAGATTAAGGGTAAAGATGGGGATTAGTCAGAGAATTATTATTTAAAATAATCAAATAATAAAAAGCTGCTAAAAACACATAAATAATTTATATTTCATGTCAAATATTAAACAAAAGACTTGAAAAAACAATTATTAATTTATCAATGACTGACAGCCATTTTCTGTGTCACTGTGTGTAGTGTTGTGTATTTGTATTGTGTGATTTTATGTATGGTGATTAAATAGATTATTTCTATACATGTGCATGTTTCGAGACACACAAACACACACACTGTCAGTTACTGTGCTGAGGCTAGCAGGGTAGCAGCTGTTGGTGAGATCAGTTGGACTTTAGCTATGTATATCAGTGGTGTGTATGAAGGTGCAGTGTCACTTGGCATGCTGAGGTTGAGTTCCTTGTGTGTTCTTCTTGGTTCTTTTATGTCCTCAGAACTGCAGGCATCATGTGATTAAATAGAAAGGAAAACTATAAATGTATAAATGACATCATAACTTGTAATAAGTGAATTTTGATTGGAGCATTGTGTAAAGCTTCTCTCAGCTCATTAAATTTTGTTTACATCATAACTGTTACAACAACTGCAAGTTTATGCTAATTCCTAACAAATAATATGCTAATAACTAACAAATGCTATTTCCAATTACAATGCTCCTGTATAAAAGGGGGGAGGGAGAGGGACTCTAAACTATAACAAGCCAGTAATTCACTGAAACGACTGTTTTATGTTTCACTCACGGAAGTGAGCGATATTTATTCTGAGTAAAAATATTTCTTATCAGAGTTGAATTGTTGTCATTTTCACCCACACAGAGGGATTTAATTTTACTGCCATTTTCAAACATTCTGATTATCTGACGATTTTTCCACATCACACACACACACCACACACACTTTTAAAACATGCTGTTTTTAGCTGTGCACTCAGACATTCAGGTTAAATCACATTATTCTTTCTTTCCAGTTGTTTGCACAAATTCTTCTAGCAGCAGGAACATAAACACACACTTAATCCAGGAGGAAAAAATATTTGTAAAATAAGGGGATATGTCTTTACCCTTTGATTAAGCCTGATTTTCTGTGAACAGCATCACATTACTTTGGACATCATGCATTCAATTCAATTCAATTCAATTTTATTTGTATAGTGCTTTTAACAATGGACATTGTCACAAAGCAGCTTAACAGAAATATATAAATACCGGTTACATTTACATTTATGGCATTTAGCAGATGCCCTTATCCAGAATGACTTAGCATAAGGACTTGGACATCTCTATCAGTAAATACATTCTGATACTGGTTCACTAGGACCTGGGCTAAGGATATATCTGTCTAAACTTTGGTGGGTGGTAATACGTAAGAAAATATACAGAAAAGTGTTTTTTTTGTTAATAAATACTTATATTGCTAATCTTAGTACTTCTGGAAAAGGTAAGTTATAAATTTAAACTTGAACTTGTGACAGTGGCAAGGAGAAACTCCCTGAGATGACAAGAGGAAGAAACCTTGAGAGGAACAGAGAAGAATCTAGATGCAGGTCTTCCTTGTACCTTGAGAGATGGTGGAACCAGTGGAGCAGTGCTGGAGCATCGGAGAGAGTGCGGTGCAGTGTAGGGTGTGATAAGTGCTCTGAGGTAGGAGGGAGCTGGTCCATTTTTGGCTTTGTAGGCAAGCAGCAGTGTTTTGATACAGGAAGCCAGTGGAGGGAGCGTAGCAATGGGGTGGTGTGGGAGAACTTGGGAAGGTTGAAAATGAGTCGTACAGCTGCATTCTGGATCAGTTGCAGAGGTCGAATGGCACTCAGAGGCAGACCTGCTAGGAGTTCGCTACAGCAGTCTAGTCTCGAGATAAGCAACTGAGCAAGTACCTGAGTGGTCTGTGTGGAGAGAAATGGATGGATCCTTCTGATGTTAAAGAGGTGAAATGAACATGAGTGACAAAGATTATCAATATGAGAGAAAAAGGACAGGTGATTGTCCATAATCACCTTAAGGTAACATGTGGTGACAGAAGAAGAGATCAGAGAGTTGTCCAGGCAAGTCACAAGATCCTGATGTGGGGATGAATCAGCTGGGATAAATAGAAGTTCAGTTTTGCTGGGGTTGAGTTTCAGCTGATGTGCTGCCATCCATGATGACATTTCTGCCCAACATGATGAGATTCAGGAAGTAATATGAGGGTCTGAGGGAGGAAAGAAGAAGATAATTTGAGTGTCATCTGTATATCAGTGGTATGAGAACCCATGTGAGGATATGACCTCACTGAGACATCTAGTATAGAGGAAGAATAGAAGAGGACCAAGTACCAAGCCCTGAGGGATGCCAGTGGAGTGCCTGAATGGAGCAGATGTGGATCCCTTCCACGTCACCTGATATGACAGTCCTTGTAGGTAGGAAGGGAGCCATTGCCATGCTGTGCCATGAATTCCAAGACTCATAAGGATGGATAAGAGAGTCTTGTGGTTGACTGTGTCAAACACTGCTGAAATGTCAAGAAGGTTGACTGATGACAGTTTGGCCAATCTAGCTGTAGCTTCTGAAGCTTTAATGTAGCTTCTCATTGACAGCCAAAAGGGAAATGTGGAACATTCTCTGTGGAATGTGCCACTTTTCAGCCAGACTGATTAGGATCCTGGAGATATTGACAGAGCGCTGATTGTAGACAGAGCGTTCAGTGATTTTAGAAAGAAAAGAGTGAAATGATCCTGGTCAGTGGTTGCTGATGTCTGAGGGATCCAGAGTGGGTTTCTTCGGGATGGGAATAACCCTGGCTCTTTTGAATGCGGTTGGTACATGAGCAGATGTTATGGAGTCATTGTACCATATATATGAATGTAGCCATATATACACGTTTATATCCAGAATTTACATACGTCTGTGAAGCTGCTTTGTGACAATGTCGGCACTATGCAAATAAAACTGAAAATTGAATTGATCGTAGAAGGGATAGGGTCCAGTGGACAGGTGGTAGGATTACACGATGAGATGACTTGCAGGATCTCATCTGTTGCTACACTGGAAAACTGCACCAGTAAATACTTAAGAGGAATACTTAATGTGATGTGAAGGAGTGGAGGTGGGAGTGAATGTTTGACAGATTTGTTTAATCTTCCCATCCAAAAACTTGGCAAAGGCTTCAGCAGTCACAGAGGATGCAGGAACTCTGGCATGGCTAGGTATGACAGCATAACTAAAAGGGAGAGCCAGATGGTAACACAGACATGAGGGCCCCCTGGGACATAAAGCGCTCAGCCACTCCACCGTCAACAAACCTGAGTGAATGTGTGAAAGTGGGTGCAGACAGCATCCAAACATCCCAGTTTACCAAAACACTTTATGCCTGAGAACCCCCCAGATCTGCACCTTTACCTAGTAGAAGGCTATTAACAAAAGGCTTGACTAAACAAATAAGTTTTCAGCCTAGATTTAAACACTGAGACTGTGTCTGAGTTCCGAACACTAATTGGAAGGCTGTTCCATAACCAAGGGGCTTTGTAAGAGAAAGCTCTTCCCCCTGCTGTAGCCTTCACTATTCGAAGTGCCAACACATAGCCTGCACCTTGGTGATCCAAGTAGGTGTGGGGGGTCATAAAGGACCAGAAGTTCGCTCAGGTACTGAGGTGTGAGACCATTCAGTGGTTTATAGGTCAACCATAGTATTTTATAATCATTGTGAAATTTTATTGGGATTAAATGATAAGCACATTTAAATCCATGTGTGTGTGTGAGTGACTCGGACTGTGGAGTTCACTGAGGGTATGCACGACATGTTCACAAACCATTAAATCATTTTTAAACCAGGGGCAGCTTGTGTAAATTATTTTGGATTTTTGTGAAACTGAGTGTAACAGCACCAGGGTTAGGATTAACCTGGCAGTCTCAAAAAGCACACAGAATGAAATGAAGCGAAGGCTGTGGAATAACTGTAACAAGCCCAGTGCTGTAGATTCACAGCCAATCAGTTACTGGTGTGTCAGGGGATTACACAGAGTGGCACAACCCCTACATTTAAACTTAATTTAGGTGAAAATTTTCACAATTAAAACATGTTCTTGGAAGAGAAACAAAAATTTTATAAACTGAGCATGCATTGCCATTCTCTGTTTACTGCATTTACTGTTCAGGGGAAAAGTATCATGAAATAGAGCATAGTGAGCTTAAAATGTATAAATTCACTACTGTAAATTCCTATTTACTATTAAGTGTTGTGTGTGTAATAGCACACAAGATAATAATTGATAGCCCTTTATTCTAATATCACCACTGGTCTCTGCTGACATTGCAAACCAGAAGTGGACTTGAAGTGCAAAGAAGTTGACAAAACTCAAAACTTTGCCTCATGGGTGTGGCCTTCATTCTTCAACAGGAGCCTGTCACTGAACATAATCAGAGTCAAAATCAATAATGCAAGAACTATAAATTTATTTAAACTTCTGTAAATCATCTGTGTTCAAACATTTCTTCACACTTCATACAAATAAACAAACATATTCTAAATGACATAAGGAGTGTGATTATGTGCAATTGTTACATCGATTATTTGGTTTTTTTTAGAAATAAATTAGTGTAAGTGATTGAAAAGTACAAATGATCAAACCAGTGAATAAATCACTGAGAAAATATGAATGAATTTTTTTTTCTGAACAGATTCAAATGACTCGATTCAGTGAAAACTCATTTACCAGCAGAAATTAGAGTTCATAAAATAATCAATGCCTGTCATATTTTAACAGTTCATCCAGATACAGATGAAAAAGATATAAATTATAATAAAATATCATAAAGATTAATCTGAGTTTGGTTTGCTTTATTGTTATAGTGAAGTGTTTTATTGTTGGTTTTGTGTTGTTTTATCTCAGACTAAGACCCCTGGTGTGGGCTTTGTGAAGATCCATGCTCCATGGCATGTTCTTTGTCGAGAAGCAGAGTTCATGAAGCTCAAGATGCCGACAAAAAAAGTAACTTTTTTTTTATGAAAAACTCTTGCATTTTTACAGTTATGTCACATCACTTTATTACTCCTTGTCCTTTCTTTATCTGTGTAATGTGATAATTCCTAAACACAGTTCTATCAGAAAACAAATGCTGATCAGATAACATGTTAAACTGTGTTTAAGGTATATGAAATGAAGCAAAGTGGAAGTGTCATGGAGAAAATCAACACATTCATTTATAAAGTGACAGATCCTCTGCACCCAAACGTAGAAGAGAATCGAATAGAGAATGTGAAGCACCTCTCATACCCATTTTCCAGAGAGAAACAGCACCTGTGAGTGAAACCTTAAACACACAATTACATGTCTCTCTGCTTTATCAGAGGAACAACCTTCAAACATAGGTTACCAAAAGCAGAATTAAATTCTATCAATCAGATTTCACAATTTTCTGTCAGTTTGCTGTTTCAAGAACACTGGATTTTATAGACATTTTAATTCCTTTTGTCTCTATGTTGTACAGTTGGGTCCATAAGTATTTGGATATTGACATAATTAAAATTTTAAAGTGTACACTTTCAACTTTAATTCAAGGTGCTTAACAAAAATATTGCATTAATCATTTAGGAATTACAGGTATTTTTTTCACAGTCCCTCCTTTTTCACAGGCTCAAAAGTAACTGGCCAGTTGACTGATAAGCAGATTTAAGACCAGGTGTGGCCTGTTTCCTTGTGATTTTATGAAGAATTGTGAAGATAAAAGGTCTGGAGTTGATTCCAAGTGCTTTTGGAAGCTTTTCATATGGCATCTTAATAAGTGGTCCAAATAGGTGTCGATGCAAATGAAGGAACCTGTCATTAGGATTTGATGATTAGGAACCTGTCATTAGGATTTGAAACCTTGATTGGACTGTCATAAAGAAAAACAACCAAGGCATTAAAATAAATTACAAGTAGGGTTAAGGGTTAGGATCTGTGAATATCTGTGCAAACTCAGTAACTTTTGTCAAGAAGAGAAATCAACTGTTGTGATCATTGTTAAAAAATTTCCTGGAAGCTAGCATTCTAGATGGAGCTGACTTCATCTCAATCCATGGCTACAAACTGTACTTTTGATGAGACTGTGAGGATAAATCTGGTGAAGGTATTGCTGTTTACTGCTTGGATGGAATAGTTTTTCATCTTTTCAAGCTTTTCATGATCCAAGAAGGGACACTGAGGATTTTGAGATGATGTGGGTCACTGTTGCCCTAAAATCAGGCAAGCCTCTGTTTGCTGCTGTTTATCAATCACCAAATTACAACACTAGCATAATAAGTTACCTTGACTCATACATCCACTTCAAAAAGATAGAGTATGGGGCCAACTCCATCTTGCTAGTACATGGTTTTAATGTCCACCATTCAGTGTGGCTTGGAAGTCACAATTCAGACGCAGCAGGATGATTGCCCCTTCAGATGTCTAATTGTCTTGGCCTTCAACAGGTCATCACAGAGCCAACCAAAGGAGTCCATATACTTGGCTCTTTCAGACCTTCCTGCAAAAGCTACAGTCTCTGCCAGTCTGGGTACATGTGATCACAGTGATTATAGTGATAATAACCCTTGACACTCCTGTTCATCATGACATAAAATACCACAGGAAAATTTGTAGATATGTCGAGGCTGATTTATGGGGTCTAAAGGGTCATCTTTCCTTGGTGAACTGGTTATATGTATATATGCAGGGTTGGGAGGGTTACTTTAAAATGTATTCTGAAACACTCAGACTAACTCAAGGTGACAGTATGTGCAATGATTACTGTTATCACTTTTATAATCAATTACCGCACTTTTTGCAGCTGTTTGTCTGTATCTAAAGCCATGATTTGTACAAATTTGGAATGGACACATTCAAAATAAAGATAATAATCATTTGTTTCCTGTTTTGCTCACTGAAACTCTCTGATGCTAAGTTCATTTTGCTGGCTGTGTGTGCATGTGAGGCGAATCATTTTTAGTGTGTGGAATTGACTCCAAAGATTTGCAGTTGACTCTTAGTTTTCAATTCCAGAGATTACAAAATTGACTCTTATTGGGATCAACTAAACCCTGCCAGAATCCTGAAAGTGTGCACAGCAGAACTTGTAACACCATTTCTCCCTAGACTTGAAGGCATTGCTCCCACCCACATATACCACATGTCAAACCGCTTTAGAAAGTATCTCTAAACCCCAGCATGTTCTGTACCTTCCAAGGGCCAGGACGTGTGTTAGTTGGAATCGCACTATCCAATGTCACCAAAATGAGGAATGGGTTCCCTTTTGAGTCTGGTTCCTGTCAAAGTTTCTTCCTCTTGTTATCTCAGAGAGTTTTTCCTTGCCAGCTTCACCACAGGCTTGCTCAATGGGTATATATAGATAAATATATAGATTAATAAGTTTATATTCAGAATTTATATACTTATGTGAAGCTCATTTGGGACAATGTCTGTTGTTAAAAGCACTATACAAATAAATTGAATTGAATTGACCCATCGACTTGATAAATGCTTTCCTTACACTGCTGGGAAGATTTGAAATAGTCTGCCTCCTGCTGATGTTGGGTATGCATCTTTTTGGATAATTTACAGGCTTTTAAAACTACAGCACATTGCTACTTGATGTATAAGGGAGGCCATATGATTTGCCTCCCTTGGCTCCTTTTTGTGAGTCTGCTGTCTTACAACCCAACTATATTGCTGGATGCTGTGACAATTGTTCATTTTTGCATCCATATACAAAAAAGACCGTGTCATGGCATGGACATGTATGGCTGCAGTGTAATTGGGTCACTGGTGTTTGTTAATTATGTCTGCTGATATAAGTAGCAGGATGAATTCTAAAGCTATACTTTCTTCTCAGATGCAGTCAAATACAAAACATATTGGATGGCATGTCACAATATAGATGGATAATGACCCAAAACAAATCACAAAAGCAAAACAAGAGCTTCTTAAGGCAAAGAAATTAAATGTTCTTAAAAGGCCATGTCATTTCCCTAACCTCAACCCAACTAAGTAAGAAGGATCTGAAAGCAGCTGCAGTAAAGGTGTAGCAAAGCCTCTCAAGGGATGAAACTCAGCATTTGGTGATGTCCATGAGGTCAAGACTCCAGGCAGTCATTGACTGCAAAGGATTTGCTTTCGAGTATTAAAAATACTTGCCCCTAAAAAAAAAAAAATAACCTGTATATTTTTGATTGTTAGTTTATCCAATTACTTTTGAGCTTGTGAAAGTGGTGGAACTATGAAAAAATGGCTGCAATTCCCAATATTTTAATGAAATATTTGTGTTTAACTCCCTGCATTAAAGCTAAAAATTCAATCACATCTAGATTGCTTCATACCAAATCCTCTGTGGTGGTGTACAGAGGTAAAATTACAAAAATTGTGTCACTGCCCAAATACATATGGACCGGACTGTACATAACTTATCAGTATAAATTGGTTAATAATGTTCTTCATAATATGATGAATTTTTGAAGAAGAGTAAAAGTAATTTATCTTTTCACAGGTTTGATTTGTCGGACAGGGATTCGTTTTTTGACAGCAAGACAAGAAGTTCAATAGTAAGTACATGAACTTGCCTCACAGACTGATCACTGCTTTATATAAACAAAATGCTGCATTTTTACTGCTGATTTAAAAATAAAAACAGATTTCTTATGAAACATTATGTATGGATAAGAATAATACAATACACACATACTACAGTTAAAGAAGATTTTATACAGCACTCATTATTTTATTCATATTTATTCAGTGAAAAATTAAATTTACATAGACCCAACTCGGAAGGTAATTACTAAGTCCATTAGGATGATCTGGAGCTGCTCATAGGTACCGGTGGAGAAATGAGAACAAATATATCATTTAATTGAAAAAACCCAAAAGAAATCATTTTCTTAACATCTATAGTTTGGATTAAATGCATTCTAATCTTTTGAGCGCTGATCAAAGAAACCTGTCAGTTTTTAACACATTTACAATTTACCATATACATTTACAATCACAGACATTTAAGAGAATTTTTTTCACACCTTGCCTTTTATGTCATGATGTTTATTCCATTTTAATAGTTATGTTTACTGTGCTGCATAAAATACTACAAGACACCATGACTAAGCTGATATATTATTAACATATGTTTTTAATAAAACTCAGCAAAAATAAATATCATGAAAACCTCTTTAAGTGTTGAGCTTTTGCCATCTTGCTCTTTGCTACTAGGAACAAATTTGAATTTTTAAAATGAGTAAAATATTTCAGAATTTTTATCTGCGTTATTGCAGGTGTTTGAGGTTTTGAAGAGGACAAAATGCAAAAAGTCGAAGTTCAGTATGGGTCAGTTAGACACAAACACTGCTTTACTGTCAAATGTTGTGTTAATGTTTACTTGACTACTGCTGTGGTTGATGAATATTAGTGTGACTGTGATTTTTATTAGGAATAACAAGTCTTTTGGGTAGTGGTGCATATCTGGCTGCATATCCACCACATGATGTGAGTCTGATGCACAAACACCTAATCTGACAAATATCTTTGTGTGTGTGCGTGTGTGTGTGTGTGTGTGTGTGTGTGTGTGTGTGTGTGTAAATTAAATGAACAAATTATTTTGTCTGTGAAAGTTAAACAATTAATTTACTGGAAATCCAGTAGTATTAATTTAATTTAAACACAGTTTGGGTTCCTAAAGTGAAGCAATAAGTTAGACTGCAGGTGATCATTTAAACAAATTATCAGTGACTCTGCCCACTATTTCACACTTTTACATAGAAACACCCCAAATGTCAATAACACAAATAGAAGAGACAAACCTTAGTTGGATCAGATAATCATACGTGTGTGTGTGTGTGTGTGTGTGTGTGTAAGGTTCATGATTCAGTGTGTGTGTATGTGTGTGTATAAGGTTCATGATTCAGTATGTGCTTATTCACAGGGTGATATAGATGGAGCAAATGCACAACCAAATGACAGGAAGGTGAGTATTGAAAGCACGCACACAAACACACATACACACACATCAGCACATTTATTGCTATTAATTTCTGAAATTATTTATATTTACTAGATTAGACCTTATAGGTGGTTAATATTAGCATATTTTAATCCGTGGATTTTATTGACAATGTCTGTTGATTTTATTTATTTAGATTTATTTAGAATAATAACGATCTAGGGGCGGCACGGTGGTGTTGTGGTTAGCACTGTTGCCTCACAGCAAGAAGGCCCTGGGTTCGATCCCCGGGTCACCCTGTATGTGTTTCTGTGTGGATTTTGCATGTTCTCCCCGTGATGCGTGGGTTTCCTCCCACAGTCCAAAGACATGCAGATTAGGT
>JAQMYM010000002.1:23975304-23996617 GCA_030014255.1 Parauchenoglanis ngamensis | reverse complement strand
GTGCGGAGTGCTTTACGCCACACGCTTCCTGGACAAACAGACGGAGGAAATCTTCTACTCATTCGACACAGAGACAAGTGAAGAGCGTTATGATCTGAAGATCCAAATCAAGAAAATGCAGACCAATATCCAGTCTCTGAATTACAACCCACGAGACAGAAAGCTCTACGTCTACAGTGACGCATACATCGTCTCGTACGATGCTATTCTTTGCTCCTGTGATCGTTAAACCAATAGAGCCTTGTACAGGTGTGTGTTAATGACATGGATCCTCCTTTCTGTAGATGTTTGTAGTTTATACCATTAGAAAGGTGAGGTCATTTGAAAAGTCTGATTTAACTGATAACTGATTTAACTTTTTATTGTCCGCAGTTGAATTTGTAGAGTAAATTTGAATAATATGTGAATTAAAATGCGTTCAAGGAAAAACAAGTTTGTCAGAAAATCATATCTGTATGAATTATCTCTCAAGTGTTCCAGAAACATCCCTCGACCAATAAAACATTAGTTTGTTAATGACTGTGCTCCGTGGTCTTTAATGCAGTGCATCCATCACATAGCCACTTCCTAACTATCACTTTTTTTACATTATACTTATTAATGTGAACAAAACAGAATGCATTCATAAGCACAAACAAATGACACTAATATGGGGAAAAGTATTCAGATACTGTATTAAAATATATACAGTACATGCTCAGGTTACATAAAAATGAATCAAGTTCTAGCTATGCATTAAAGATATAAATAGACAACGTTACCACAAAATTAAAGTAATGTAACTGATGACTTTCTGTTACTTTTGGTTTCCTTCAATACCAAATATGAAGATGATGACAGCATTTTCTCAGCTGGAAGGCAGAACTTGCTAAGAAAATACACTTATCAGCCATAACCTTAAAACCACTGACAGGTGAAGTGAATAACACCGATGATCTTGATGTTAGAACTGGACCATGGAGCAATGGAAGAAGGTGGCCTGGTCTGATGAGCTGATGGACAGCCGGGTGTGTGCGCGTTGTTTACCTGAGGTAGAGATGGCACCAGGATGCACTATGGGAAGAAGGCAAGTCGGCGAAGGCAGCATGATGCACTGAGTAACGTTCTGCTGGGAAACCTTGGGTCCTGGCATTCATTTGGATGTTACTTTGACACGTACCACCTACCTAAACATTGTTGCAGACCAAGTTGTTGCAGTGGAACATGACAAAAAGTGCAAGGTGTTGACTTGGCCTTCAAATTCCACAGATCTCAATCTGTATGATGTTCTGGATAAACAGATCTGATCCATAGAGGCCTCACCTCCCAATTTACAGGACTTAACGGATCTAATGCTAACGATTTGGTGCTAGCGCACCTTCAGCAGTCTTGTGGAGTCCATGCCTTGACAGGTCAGAGGGACCTACACAATATTAGGCAGGTGGTTTTGATGTTATGGCTGATCAGTGTATATAATATACAAAAGATATTTATTTAAAATATTTATTTGCAGCATTGTAGTCAGCACTACTGCAGCACCTTTTCTTAACTATACTTAATTAAATAGTAGTTCATTAATTACTACATTAGAGACATTTATCAGATAATCTGTCACAGCATGAGAATATTATCAAGTGCTCATGTCGACCAAATGAGAAACTCGGACTAACTTAAGGTGACGGGATTGTGTACATCGTTTACTGCTTGTCACTTGTATAATCACTTAAAACACTTTTTGCAGCTGTGTGTCTGTAATTCAAGCCATGATTTGTTCAAATTTCAAAAGGACATGTTCAAAATTCAGATAAAATAAATATCCTCTCTTTGTTTCACTCACTTAAACTCTCCAGTGCTAAGTTCATTTTGCTTGCCGCGTGTGTGTGCGCGAAGCGAATCATTTTCAGTGTGTGGAATCGACTCCAAAGATTTGCAGTTGACGCTTAGTTTTCAGTTTTCAGCGAATCGACTCTTTTTGGGATCAACCAAAAGCAGGATGGAGACACACATACAGTACATACAGTAATCTGTGTATGGTAATAATATATCATTGTTTTTCAGTGCTGCTGGGTCCGAAAAATAATCTATCTTAACTTCTTACAAGCTAATTGAATCAAATAGCTTCCTTATTTGCTGTCAAAATCAAAACATAACAAAGCTGCTCTGGACAATTCAAGCAGGAACATCACGCTTCTCCTCACATTCCCACAAACAAATTATATTACTCACATTAAAACACAAGTTATGTCATGAGGCCAGCAGGGTAGTGTACTGTAAAGAGCTTCATAGCATAGAGAAAGTCCTACTGATGTTTCTGCTCCACCATTTCACTGAGACCCAGACAGAGGTCACCAGTCTATCACAGGGCTAACACGGAGACAAACAGCCATTCACACACATTCACACCTGTGGGCAATTCAGAGTAGCCAGTTGACCTAATCTGTATGTCTTTGGATTGTGGGAAGAAACCAGAGCAACTGGAGGAAACCCACGCAGGCACGGGGAGAACATTCAAACGCCACAGAGAATGAACCCAGAACCTTTTTGCTGTGAGGTGACAGCGCTAACCAAAGAGAAGCCATTATGCACAAAATGCATCAGAACTGCTATCAGAACTGCCCACCATCACTGAAAGCAAAGAGTAAACGGGATATTATGGGGCATCTGTGCTGTATATTGCACCAGGCTGTTTTTCTGTTCAGAAGCATGACTCTCACTTTGGACACTCTTTATCAATAAAGTACAGATTTTGTTTTCTTTGTGAATCAGTAATGAAGAATAAAGCAGTGCTTCGTATAGAACAAACATTTCATTGTTCTCTGACTGTGACCTTTTACGTACCCTTGGTGGACTTGACATGTGACCCACTCTTGTCTAGACTAGTGCTTCAATTTCCCTCCTCATGGACAGATTCTTCTGCGACACAAGAAGCTGATGTTCCTCAGACATGGAAATGAAAAAGGTGTGGCTTTTTGAGGGTCTGCTCTTCTTGGAAACATCCGTGTCACGTGACCCGACCTCAATATTGAAAGTCAGGTTGACTTTCTCGACATCCCCTCTGTTATTCAACACTGATTCATAAAGAGGGCTTACTGAAGGACGACGTCATGAGACGAGAATCACTCAGCAGGTTAATAAATCAGTGAAACAGCCCAGGCTCCGGGCCATACACACGTCATCCACCGCTGCTCACGCTAAAACTATAACTTCACTCTCATCAGAGCGGTTATATACAGTCAAGTACAAAAGTTTGCACACCCTCTAGGCAAAGATTTACATCAATGAGTGTGTTCGTTACACAGGTGTTCCTTCTAGCGATGGCATGACACCTGATAGTGAGTTTCAGCCAATATCAATAAAAATTCCAATAAATGTTACTCTTGTTATAATGTTGTAAAATGTTTTTTTTTTTTCCCCAGAGTATCCGATCGGTGCCATATACAGTTCCGTCATTATCACTGATCACAAAAAAAGGCAGAGATATTAATAGCGAAAAAAAAAACACCCAAGAAAATATGAATTCAAAAGTGTTTCTGAATGTTATCTGTTGTGAGTGTGTGAAATTCCTTTTCAAGCTATTTGATTTTGGTTTGGATTGTTGATTGAGTTGTTTTAGACAGTTTTTCTTGCTGAACGATGCACCCACATTTCATACTTAACTTTATCAGAGAGAGAGAGAGAGAAATTGGTCAAGGAACATTTATATCTGCTATAATATAAATGAGAACTTGTTTCCACAAAATTACATGGTACTAGTGTGATATTCGTTATTAAAACAGAAACAATAATTGTAGGTAAATTGTCATATAAGAGGAATAAAACACTTAAAGACGGGCTGTTGACTAACTGTGGTAACTAACCGTGCTTCATCACACCACCCTGTTATTATTTTTCCTTTAATGGCATGACAGCGTATGTTTGTTCTATTTTAATTTCTCGTGTTTACTAATGAAATGTTATTTTTCTGAGCACTAGGATGGACGTTTCCTGTACTTTTAGGTCCATACTAAAAGTAGGAGTAAAGGAGAAAAGGATTTCCCATCATGCTCTTCTCTCTCTTTCTGTTTTGGATCTTCATTCTATCACTAGATATCACTATCACCTCATGTTCTTCTGTTTGAGTCTCAAAAATATACTCTCCTGTGGGTCATGTGTCTCTGGGGTCTCAGATTAGCACATGGAGTGGGTTTGAGGCTCCTGACTCTCTAACAGAAGGTTCCTCCATCTTCAGGTCTGAGCAGAACATTCACTGCTGATTCTGATGGTATGATGTCAACTGAATGTAGGGCAGCGTGTTCAAATCTGTTGAAATCTGAGCTTCTTCGGCATGACACAGGGTCTGCAGGCAGAAGACGACTGCTCTTGGGATTTTTTTAATGCTCTAGCAGGAACAGAACACTATTCATTTCTCTAAATTTGCGTGATTTTGTTCTTCTTGGTGGTGTTTAGTTCTGGGGAGGCTCCAATGGCAATGCAAATGGCGGAAGAACTATCACTTCTGTTTGATTTCTAACAGCTGTAGAGGCAGAAGATGGTAATGTCAGACAAACTGGTCATGACTACACTGGAGTCAGCTGTAGTCTATCGCAGTGTAGCCGTGGCCTAAAGGTTAGAGAAGCAGGTCTGGGACCAAAAGGTTGCTGGTTTTTCATCAGAGTTCCTACAAGTTAACCCGGAAATGAAACCTTCCACCCTGAGTGATTTTTTTTATTATTGTAGAAAAATACACTGCTTCGTCAAATGTTTATTAGAAGAAAATATTAGAAATACTTAAAGCAAAAGTAACTGACTGGTTTTCAATATTTTATAGCTTGTAGTAATGCTATTTCTCCACAAAGTCTGAAACTTTTGGTTTTGAGGAAGTCATATCAGGTCTGTTTTTAGTGCCCAGACATTCACTTGGTGTTGGAATTCTAGTCACTCATGTCAGATCCTGATTGGATCTCGGCCTCTTGATGGTGTCTTACTGAACCAAACGATGGCCCCCTGTCTGCCTCGTCCCAGATCAGTGTGAGAGGTTTAATGCTCCGTCTGCTCCTCGTTTCAATCTTCTGTTGTACTGTATCACAACTGATACGTCAGAGTTCTTGTTTATGTCAGGTGGCAGATGGGGGGTAAGGGCGAGCGCAGAATGTGTTGTTCCTGCAGTGAAACATGGAAACATGGTCCAAACTTCTCTCCTGTAGTGTATCTGTAGTTGCAAACTATTTAAATGCATTGCTTTGTGATATGTTTCTAATAACAATAAATAAATAAATAGTATCTAGTAAACACAATTAAACTAAGAAGAAGAACAAGCAGAAGAAGCATTTCAGCGTTTCAGTGCTGTTCTGTGGTTAGTGTGTCTCTGCTGCATTTCACCACAGGATGGCGCTGCTGTGTGTTTGATGAACGTTTCCATCATGTCCACGCGGAAAATCTCATCTGGAGGCGTGTTTTATTAATTACACTGTTAATCGAGTCCAATACGACCTATATTAATTCATCTTTAATTATTAAAGCGATAAAATTTGCAGTGGGTTATTAATGCAATTAATAATAAATAAATACATATTATATATAATATAATATAATAAATTACAGTGTTAAATACTTTAGTGAAAATGTTTTAGGAAAGTCTTTAAGGATGCTACTATATTTGCTAAAAGTGATTATTATATATGATATTAGTAAAAATATTAATATTTTTATTATTAATATCCACAAGGAGGCAGTATCTGCACGCAAAAGTTTGCACCCCCCCCCCAAAGGATGAATAAAGGAACATGATTATATTATTATTATTATTATAAAAATAATAAATGAACATGTGAGCTGCCACAAGACTTCAGATTAAACTGTAAATAGTTTAAAAACAAGGCAACCCTCTCAAAATATCACATTCAGAAAGGGAAAAAGGGGGTATAGAGTTTCTAGGTAATATCTTATTTGTTTGTTTGTTTTTACAATTAATATTTTAACATGTATTATTTGACATTTTTTGTATTGTTGTTTGTAATAATGAAACAAACATCTGTGTAACCTAGCGCACTGTATAAATGCTTGACCTGAGGGTGTGCAAACTTTTGCATTTGGCTGCATGTAGCCTCTCTGAGGAGAGCACAGTTATTGTTTTTGCGTGAGCGGCGATTGATGATGTGTGTGTGGCCCGGAGCCTGAGCTGCTTCGCTGAGTTATTAACCTGCTGAGTGATCCTCGTCTCACGACGTCGTCCTTCAGTACGCTCTCTTTATGAATCAGTGTTGAATAACGGACGGGACGTCGTGCAGCTGATGTTTATTTCAATACCGAGGTGGGGTCACATGATACGGACGTTTCGGACAAGAGCAGATCCTTCACAATGATCAGAGAGGAACTTCAGTTTTTAGTGTCGCACTGGAATCTTGAGAGGAAAGTGAAGCACCTGTCTAGACAACAGTGGGTCAAAGGTCAAGTCCACCAAGGGTAAATAAAAGGTCATGGTCAGCTGAGACATCTGATGAGAGAACGGATGGAGAACAATGAACCATTTGTGCTAGAACGGTTAAAAGGTCAATGTCAGCAGAAGAATCCACGAGGACTGGCTTTACTCTTCAGTACTGATTCTGCACAGACATGCTGATGATGGAACTTTATTTAACAAAGTCACGAGTTAAAAACAAGATATGATCTGTACCTTATTCATACAGAGCGACCGCTACAAGCCACTGTGAGTGATAGAGTCGTGCTTGTGGACAGGACACAAAGCCTGGTACAATATACAGTGAAGAACATTTTCCAGCAATCGAGAAAAGTCCCCAGTCTATACATCAGTCTATACATTAATCACACAGCAGGTCAGACACGAGGAACCGACACTATTTACACCGCTCGGTGGAACTTCAGCTCACATTCACACGTCACTGAGATAACATTTCACACTGACTTTATGAAAATAATAACATCATCAGGATTTCTTTAACAGACGAGATTGTGTTTGGTGAGAGTTGTATAAGCTTATATATTCCATAGTGTGTGAACATCTGTACAGCTGAAATGAAAGGAAATACAACTAGGGATGCATCCATACCACTTTTACATATACAATATCAATACTGATAACAAGATGAGTAACCTACTTAGTGTTAATCAATTAGGAAGGTCATTTTGTGTTTCTCTGATTTACACAGCCGTATTTTGGCATTGCTGTGGCCAAAAGTATGTGCACCCATGGCTATCACACCCGTATGTGCTTGTTGAACATCCCATTCCAGACGTATTCCCCCTTTCCTGTTATAATAAGCTCCACTCTTCTCTTCTGGGACTTAGCGAGGTCAGGCACTGATGTTGGGATCTCGAGGAGGCTCCGTTTCCAGTTCATCCCAAAGGTGTTCAGTAGGGTTGAGGTCAGGACGCTTGAGTCCTTCCAGTCCAACCTTAACACAGCATTTCTTCATGGAGCTGCTTTGTCATGCTGAAAAAGGAAAATTGTAATAATGCAGCATACAAGGACATTCCGATTAATTGCTTGCTTCTGACTGTGTGGTATAACGGGGGAAGAAGCACATATCGGGGTGATGGTCGGGGGTGCACATACTTTTGGCCATATAGTGTAGATTAGTTAGTGCGAACAGATTAAGGTTACAGTGCAGAAGAGCTGGTTTTGTTTAGCTTTTGTACAGCTGTAAGTAAAGTACATATTGGTTTTTCAGGATGCCTCCTTGTCCGTGATTAACAGTGGCTGATTGTCAAGAACAACATATTAGAACATAACAGCTAACACAGAGTTGTCTACAGGCATTTTTAAGACGTCATTAACAGGTTTCTTGAATTGTTAAAAGATGCTGCTGCTTGGTATCACTTGGTCTGATACCTGATACAAATATGGCATCAATGCATCCCTAAATACAAACAGCCACACTGTTCCATTAACATATACATAACGTCGTTTCACATCCAGTGTTCTGCTCAGAGTGCCGTCCTGCTGTTCTCAGGTCAGCACGACGTCCTGCAATGTTGCTGAACACACGGTCGGACATCGAGCGGCGCAAAGAACGATGAATAATCTGAACGATGCTTTGTTTTTGTTTTTTTATCAGGACTTGCAGAATCCAGTCTGTTTAGCAACATACATATACATATATATACAGTTTATATAGACAAAAACTGATCCTGGATCAGCAGTGCACAGCTTACGTCACATCAGTGCTGCACTTCAAATGTTTCATTCCGAACCAGTGGAGTTAATAAAAACCCTGCGTTTAGTGTGCAGATGTTCTTGGGACTCCTCTTCACAGCTTTGAATAGCGTCTGCCGGCTCTTCGGTGTGAGAGTTGAGGTCTTGAGAGCTGCTCTGTGCCTGTCAGCCTCTCGAATCGAATCGAGTTCATATCAGCGCCTCTGCGGGATGAAACCTCCTCCTGCTGAAGAGAGCGCTACTCTATCTACAGTGATAAAGACAATCAGACGTTCAGCTTCCTCCCTTTACAGTGGTCTCAGACAGCTTTCCTCCCTTCCTCCTCCTTCTGTGTGTGTGTGTGTGTGTGTGTGTGTGTGTGTGTGTGTGTGAGTGTGAGTGTGTGTGTGTGTTCCATCTCCGCTCTCAGGTGCAGCAGTCCCGGTCCAGCTGGCTCTGAGACGAGATGAGAGAAGGGTAGGGCGTCATCTTGTCGATGTTGACGTAAGTCGTGTTCAGGAGGATGTAGTGCTCTCCGCTGAAGCTGGAGAAGATGGCCGAGATGCGCGAGACGAGCTCGGAGAAGGTGGGGCGCCGCTCGGGTTTGGGGTGCCAGCACTCGATCATCACGTTGTAGCTGAAAGGAAAAAGAAAGGAGGGATGTTTCACATTCCATTCTGAACTTATCGTACATGTAAAGCATGAATAGTAGGGTTGGGCGATAAGACAAAAGTATCACGATTCATAAACTCATTTGTAAAATTTATACGATATCACGTATCACAGTATGTACGGTGCTCACGAACTATTGTTGCCTAAAAAAACTGTTCGGTATTTCTTTTAATATGTATTGAAATTTATTTGAAGTTTTATATTTAAAAAAAAAAAGTCTAAAAAAAAATAAACACCGCAAATATTAATGACTAAGTAAAAAATTGTAGCAGCTTCAAGTCAGTTTGTAAATAAATGTATTTTTTATTTAAAAGACATGTAAAAAGATATCCCGAAATATCCACGATCTCTCAGAAAAGCAGCCTGACATAACATTTAACATAACCTAATATATAATGTCAGTATTTAGTGCAGCTTTGAACTCAACACGTTAAACTCCACTGTAATCTAAAACTACACACCTTCCCTGCTTTCTCACTGTAGCTGCTTCCTAATGCTAACCGAATCATATGCTTTAAGATGAATGAGTGAATAATAATAAAATACAAAAACTTTAAAATATGATAAAATACAAAATCATTGCAAGCAGCGATGAGGGGGCCAAGCAGGCCAGCAGGGTGTAGTTGCCATGGAAACTTCATGTCACTTTGGCAGGGGCATGACTGTATGCACCCATACTCACAGTTTCGTGTCAAATGACTAAAGATTGGCCAAGATATAAGCTCACTTCCTCTTTGGCAGCTTCGGCAAATGCAATCTCAGAACAGGAAAAGGCAAAGGTTCTGACGTCAGGTTCACAATATGCCTGACATGAAAAAAAACAATGACAAAAACTGACAAAATGACATTTTCTTATTATAGTGCCCCTGAGTGGTAAAACGGGGCTAATATTTCTGGACTCCCTTTGGGTGGGGTCTTAAGGCAGTCCTCCAAGTTTAGTGTAGATTTGTAAAAGTGTTGCTGAGATATGGGCTCACATCCTGTTTAACAGCTTCGCCACTAAATTTCATTGGACGCCAGCAGCCATATCATTTGCCCAAGCAAAATTCTTTGAATAACTCTTGGTCAGAACCCACTGTGGGTGAAATGTACCAAATTCGGTGGTCATAGGGTCTAGTTCAGAAAAATAGGTTTTTTGAAAAAATCCAATATGGCGGACATTCACAGCAATGGGTGCATTCGAATCAAGATGACCCAAGGATTCAGGGGAACCAACGGTTACGACCCTAGGACAAAAGGTTCAAAAGAGCTAGGGTTACTAACATCTTTTGGTGTTAAAAACTCCTATCAGGATTTACTAAAGATGAGCGGTGAGAATTGAGCGATGGGAACAGCCTTTCCATCCCTTCCAGAAACCAAAATGTTGAGGAGGAGGGTATTCAAATGAATCATACATCATGATTTGCTAAGTTTCGAGGTAGTCATTTCACTGCTAATTACTCTACTATTTAACACAGGGAAAAAAAAGGCATGTCTTAATTTTGCCCCTGACATCGTTGTGATAGTTGCTGCTTCGGGTTACTGGAGATGCTGAGAAAGCGAGAGAAACTGAGTGAACAAGCACCGAATAGATTTCTGTTTGCTCGGATTAATATTTTCTCTTCAAAATATAATTTGTGTGCTTGCAAACGTCCCAATGAAAGCTCGGGAAGGAGGTACAAAAATAATGGCATAGCATTATTAACTTCTGTTACTTTATTTGGGACGTCAGAAGAAGACATTGTCGGACAATATCGATTGCAAATGAACTGGCTGCGTCTGTATTCATTAATTTGCACACTAGATCACCTGCAGAACTGGCCACTCACATCGGCGCTTTTTTTTTTTAAGTTGCGGCCTGCTTAGTAAATCTGGCCATTAATGTTGTGGAACGTTCAAGAGACAATGTTGTTCCTCTTCTCTTCTCTCTTGCATTATAGCAGCTATAAACAGTCATTTCCTCTCCACCTTCTCTTTAAAGTTAATAGCACAAAAAACACAAAGCGTTAAATCGTCTGACTGTTACAAAGCACTGATGCTGGAGACTCCTTCCATAAATGGCACATAAACGTCCACTTTCAGAAAGTGTCATCATGTCAGTTTCTCTTTGAAAATAAATAACAGCATGTTTATGTGGAGTGTCTGGAGTACGTCCCTGTGAACGAGCTGTTACTATAGAAACAATAATGTAGTCGAACGAGGGCATTATTTTGGTGTATCAACCTGAAAATGATTTGCATGTGCACTACGTACAGTCAGAGCTGCTGTTGCAGAAAATTAATCAACACCTTCTGACCAAGAATCCAGAATTCAACATTCAAGTACTGAATTAAGGGATAATCTATAAATCAGGCTGTTTGTTTTGTGCAAACAATCCCCACATTGTGGCTTTGTGCAGCACTAATCTGCCGAGCGGAGCTAGACGAGGACGAGGACGAGGAGGAGGACGATGTTTCTGGTCTACTGGATAAGAAGCTTGTCGGGTCATTCTGCAGCTCCAGTTGACGGGAGGACATGTTTGTTCATATCTAAGACACTGTTATTATATAGAAAGGTGCTGATCTAGTCTGCCCCTGTCTACAGGGTGCTGAGCATGAGTGTATCTGTTACTCACAGTTCCAGTGCAGTGGTGCCTGCTGTGGGAGGCATAGTGTGTATATGTGTGTGTGTGTGTGTGTGTGTGTGACACCACTCAGAGCTGTGTAGGGAGAGTGTGTTAAGCTCCGGTAGTCATGTGGAGCTGAGTTGGCCGAGGCTTCTGATGAGTTGCTACCAGGTCACTGACTCAAATGGCGTTCAACAAAGCCTCTTTGTTTTTGTGCTCTCGTACAAAGCTAATGAGAGCACTGAGGCACGCTTCCCTCCCTCTGGAGTGTGTGTGTGTGTGTGTGTGTGTGTGTGTTGGCTCACAGGGCATCAGGACAGAACTCCGGCTGCAGCAGTCTCCGTCCTTGCAGGAGGAAAACCGTGATGTCGAAGGAGTTGACGTCGGAGTAGGGCGGGGCTCCTCGGGTCATCAGTTCCCATAGCAACACCCCAAATGACCACTGCGAAGCATAAAGAGGAGAACAAAGTAAAACTCAAACTGTCACGTGTGGCCGTCTTTGTTTTAAAGATTACGCAAATAATAATTCAAGTGCCGTGAAATGGCTTGAGCGCTGTGACTTGGATTTTGTTTCCTTTTGAAACAGGAAGTCAAGGAGCCAAAAAGGGAGCGTGACTGATTTCTCAAAAAGCGGACTGAGTTTGAGATATGCCACACCTTGCTAGGACGTCAACAGTGGCTTAGCAAAGTGGCTAAATAAGATGTCACGTGTTGCGTTGGATTTCTAATGTGACTTTGTCGTGTTCAGTATCTTGAGCAGAGACTTCCGGGCACTGTGGAAGTTTTCAGATTATTTCCACATTGTGGCTTATTTGTTAGCAGCCCACAGCAGTTTTCTACATCTTCTCCATGGAAGTGACAGCACTAGCATACCAACAGGAGACAGGGAAAGATTACTGTTTAATATGATGCGGTAAATTATAACTGTCTCAACAATAGGGTTGTGTTTAATGGTATTATAAAACTAACACACAAACTAACACGCTTTATTATGGCCAAAAGTTTGCTTGCCATTCACACATCATACATACATGTCCTGTATTATTAAACTGCATGTTGCAGTATAGAGATCTTCACATCCATCACAGCCAGCGAGATTTGAACTAGCAGAGCAGTTTGTCATGCCTTGTTTAGGAGTGGGGTGGGACAAAGGAGTCCTGGAAAGCGCTTAATTGGACGAATACAGGTAGATTTTGCACAAATCTCTTGGTAGCTCAGACACAAACAAGGCACCAAGAGATCTGTGTAAAAGTCTTCATTTCCTCGGGATATTAACGGAAGCTCGTATTGTACTGAACATAAATCGGTCAGTGTAAATCACATCTGTTTTTTTCCCCCAAGCCACACACTGCTCAGACATCAGAGTATGATTCATGACATACTTTGCAATAGCTGACATGCATGTACACGTGTAAGTGCAGCAGTTTAAGATCTGAGGGAAGTCTAAAGTTCTGTGTAAATAGTCTAAGCTAGATAAACTGCAATTAATAAGCTTTACATTCCTGTATTCGTGTTTGTCGAGTGATATCCAGGTGCACTCAGCAAGCTAAACTCAGAGCTCCCAAGTCTTTTGAGGATTATCTCTGTATTGCCAAACCCACTATACTCCTTGTATGCTGACTCATAGATGGATATGTCAGATAAAAGTGAATTAAGTGTACATGATCAGTGAACAGAGTCATTAAAGAGTCAGTGAAGATTTGTTTTGTTTCTATGTTCGGCTACACGTCTGCTTCTCACGTCTTCGTTGCTTATCATTTCACAATCTTCTCTGTCTGTCATCATTTCAGCTATTATTATATTATTTACTAATAAGAAGAAGAAGAAGCACAAACCGTCATACATGTGTATTATTGGTCTTATAACCACAGTGCTGCTGAATTCTCCATTCTGAAAGCTCAGGAGGTGCTGAATAATTCACTGTAACAGCAGCTCCGACAGGTTAATATTAATGTGCTCGTTCGGATGTTATTGTTTCTATAGTAACAGCTCATTTGGAGGGAGTTGTACAGTGGACGCTCCGCATAAACGGATTTAAAAGACATGTGTGATCGTAGCTATGGCGATGTTAACTCCTGTGTCAGTAACATGACAAACTGCATTTTTTTTCTCTTATTAACTCAAGAGAGAGAAGTAAAGAGAGTCTGGTGAAGGATCGACTCTTTATACCTGCTCAAACGTAAGTGAGAACAGGAACTTACTGGTTTTATTAACCCTTTGGGGCCCAAAAGGCATTGTCTTTCTGAATCTTTGCTTGAATTTGCCTTTAAAGGCACTTAAAATCATACCACAATTCATAACTGTGAATATATACAAAAGTATGTGCACCCTGACCATCACACCCATATATGATTCTTCCCCAAAACTGTTGCTCCGTGCAGCAAAGCAGCTCCATGAAGACATGGTGTTCAGGTTAAGGTTGGAGTGGAAGAACCGGAGTGTCCTGCACAGAGCCCTGACCTCAACCCTACTCAACACCGTTGGTATGAACTGGAACTGAGGCCTCCTCGACATCCCAATATCAGCGCCTGACCTCACTAATGCTCCTGTAGCTGAATGAACAGAAATCCCCACAACACGCTCCAGCATCTAGCGGAACGCCTTCGCAGAAAAGACGAGTGGAGCGCATTGTAACAGGAATGGGGGAATACGTCTGGAATGGGATGTTTAACAAACACACATGGGTGTGATGATGATCAGGTGCAATATTGTGTATTACCTGGTATTCGTTGATGATGTCTGGGCAATTTTTACAAGTGAATGTAAACAATCTTTCCCAATGATCAAATGCGTATAAAGTTGGGAGTAAATCACTCACGACATCAGACTTGGTGGTGAACTTGTGAGTCTGCAGACTTTCTAAAGCCATCCATTTCACAGGCAGCTTGACTCCGCTCTTGTTGTGCACGCTGTAATATTCCTTATCGTACACGTCTCTGGCCAGGCCAAAGTCAGCCACCTTCACTGTGTAACTCTCATCCAGCCTACAGTACACAACACACACACACACACACACACAAAGCGCAGTGCGTTATAAAACCACAATACAAACAAACAGTGGTATAACTCGCAGCTAAATTCTATTATTGTAATATACAGAATTTCTAAACACATGCGTATTATCATAGAATATTGAAACTGAATTACTAAGACAATAATCTGTATCTTTCGAATGCAGACCTGCATGGCAAAATGCAGAGAAGAATGAGAAAGTAAAATCACCACATGATCTGTATGATTAAACTGATAAGCCAGACACACTCATATTTTGGGTTGGATGCCAGATAGTAGAAATAATGACGGTACAGATGTGTTATTTAATCATTTAAGGCATCAACCAATGTTATTAATAACACCGCCATAAAATACCTTTATGATCGTATCACTTAAAATGATTAAAATAAGATAGTAATAAAGGAGAAACAGGCTAAACCAGATCTACACTTCTTTTCCCCCTACTCCAGTAGTTCATCAATATGCCTACGGTCAGAAGCTGTTCCTTAAAGAAACAGCAAAAAAATGCATGTTTCTGATTGGTTAATGTTTAATGGGTTTCTCACCTTAGTAAATGTGATTAAACAAACCTAGGAACGCTTTCAATTTGATGTTTGGGGAAGTAAAATTCTGGACTCACAAAACTCTCAAATGTATAAATCGCTTCTATTTTGTGCAAAACTCCAAGCGCTGTTACTGCACAATAACATTATATAGAAAAACAACATTTTGGTGCAGAAATTATATGGTAATGATGTTCATAAAAAGTATATCTCATGAGCTGCAGTGTGTGTGCTTGTTAACTAACCATGAATAAGCAGCTGGAACTAGTCAATATTTCAGGAAAGTTCAAGGCCAGATCATTAGTCTAATGACCCTCACACAAACTGAAATGTTTACACAGCTGATATTTTTCACTGTTGTTTCACCTTTTTTATTTTATTTTATTTTTTTACAACACCATATTAGGGCCATGGTAATGAACTTATGGTAATAACTGAGATTAAAGTTGGAAATTTGCAAGAAAAGACTTGAATATTTTCTGTCATATTTTCAAGTCATAAATTTGTGCAAAAAATGTCACCAAAAACACTATTTTTCCAAGGTTTGTTTCTCGTAAACTTGTGACATTCTGCTTGTAAATCTGAGACCCTTTTCCCATAAATTTTCCCATTTGTCTTATAAAATTGTGACTTTCTCTCGCAAATTTGTAACATTTCATCATATAAATTTCTTATAAAATTTCCCTAATAATTTTTTCCTCTCAAATTTGCCGATTTGCAGTTTTCCCCCTTTTTCCTAATGAAAATACTAGTTAACTTGTTAATGTGATGTTAACTACATACTCTTGAAAGTTGAACATATGTCAATAGGCTGTAAGTGTCAGCTGACGTCATCCTTTATTCTGGGATGTGACTGGTCCAAATCTAACTCATCTCATATATATATAACACTTCTTCACATGAATACATCAGTACTGAAAAGGTTTGTATTAAATAGAAATATATGACTTTGGCAATGTGTTAATAGGCCAGTCAGAGATTTATAAGGATTTAACCACCACATTTATAACTTTTTTTTAGCTTGGGGTTACTTTTAGGACTAATAAAAGCAAAAAGAAAGCAAAAACAACTCTTAATGTACCTCTTAAAAGTGGTCAGTAAATCAAACAGTCTGATATTAAGAAGTCTGATGTTCCATATTGTAGAAGCAAAAAAGAGCTTAAAAGACAACATGGCACTCAGAACCTTTACCTCCATGTTATACTCACTGTCTAAGAAGCAGAATTGTGGCTCTTATATGCTATAAATTGCACCAACAAATGTTTCTGCTTATTTAGGAGCTTCACCATGAAAATCCAGGCATGTCAGTATTAACAGTCTAAACATGGTTCTGAAGAGAAGAGTACTGAGGCTGCATGTCCCTCTATCTATCTATAAACTTATTTATTGAAGGAATAAAGAAGAAACTCTTCCACAGTGTTGTAGAAATCTTACATGCAGTTCCTGGCTGCGAGATCTCGGTGTACAAACTTCTTGCTGGCAAGATACTCCATGCCTTTAGCCACCTGCAAGCCGAAGCCCATGAGATCCTTCACAGTGGGGTTCTGATGAAAAAAAAACCTAATGTTATACTGAGAAACAGACACACAACCTGGAGAGTGTTTTTTTTTCACAGAGCAGGACTGTAAGACATGGCTATGCTGCGTGAACGCTGACGGCCTGGCTGAACGTACGTGACCCTCGTCTCGGATGAAGTTGCGCAGATCTCCGTGCTTCATGTACGGCAGCACCACCAGAGGAGAGCCTTCACTCGGCAGGCAGATCCCCAGCAGAGACAGCACATTGGGATGGCTGAAGTCCTTCATGATGATTCCCTCCTTCAGGAACTGGGACACCTCTTCGATATCAGTGATACCTGCAGTCAGGACACAACACAACTTTAAATCCTTTTTTTTGGCTCTAGGATGTAGAACGGCACAACGGTACATGCATTTTAGTACTCAGAATAAATTCTCTTTAAACATAAGTTCCTCTCATCACTTATGTTACAGCTGCTATAAACAGCCGTTCCTTCACCAGACTCTTTTTCTCTCGTTTAATATGTTAAAACGTAAAATGACAAAACAGCACATCTTGTCAGTGTAAAAAAAAAGTCCTCTGCACTGAAAATACGGGAACACCTAGTTTTACCTGTGACAGGATTAACACTGGAGACGCCTTCCATAAAGGTTAACAGAAATCTGCACCATATCAATTCCATTTATCTGAAGTGCTCACCAAACAACTTAAATAGACGGCTTTCCTATCAGAACGGGTTCCAGTGCTTTTGTAGAAGCGAAGAACCATTAATTATCCAAGGAATCATTGAAGAACCCTTTTGTCTAATGTATTAAGTTGGTTATTGTTGGCACAAACTGAATGATTGGTCATCTTAATACCTAAAACCCTAAGCTAAACTGTCCTGGTGCATTTTAAAGGTTTATTGGATAATTAAAGAGTCTGAGGCTCCTTAAACGTTTCAAGAATGGAACAATGCCTTACATACACCCTGTCCGTCAAGACGAACTAGGTGCGAGTGCCTGATCAACTTGTGAACCTTCTAAGAGTCAGTTCGCTTTCCAAGGACTAGAGAGCCACCACAGAGCCATTAGTATCACATTAGTGATACAGTTGTGTCACTGTATACGTCTCAGTTTGTCTCCTCTACGGGACGCTGCTGCTTCGATTTCACCTCCACACTGAAGCTCTTTTTCTTCTTCTTCTTTGGATTAGATAGACTAAACGCTACACAAGCTCAGCTTTTTTAAATGGTGGTCAGAAAGTTTTAATTGGTCTTGCTGGCCACAATAATCCCACCCCCTGCCGCCGACGTAAGCGGTTCTTGGTTGTAGACAAGAAAAGTGTTGGTGCTGCTCTTGAAACAGTTTTCCTGGCCAAGAGCCGGTTCTTTGGCTGTTCAAAACACGAAGAACTGTTTCAAGATTAGACTGCCTTGAACTGCTTTGGTGGAAAAGGGGTAATAGAAACACACTCTGTTGTAGGATTCTGCGCTGGGGTTCTACAAACCCTTAAGCGTTTCCCGAGAGAGACAACTGAAGGACATTAAGAGGGTCTACATTTTTGAGGCAACATTCACTCAACAGGGAGTTCCAATTTTTAAAATGGCAGAATGTCTTTTGAATAGAAACGCGCTTATTGTTTCTATTAGAAAGTTAAACGTCCGTTTGATACTGCGCAATCAATCAGTTGTCCACTAACCACATTTTTTTCCACAAAACCATCAGCTGAACTAAGTACATTCACTGGAAATGCCTTCAGTGCTCACACACAGCTCGATACGTCACCCTGGAGAGAAGCTGTTTCAGAGATGAGACTTAATGTAGTGTAACATGAGCCAGCCATTACTGGATGCACTCTGCGTCTCTCTCCGGGGCTGCCCCTTTCCCCTGTCTCCTCTTTAATCTAGTTTGTGGGGCTTTCACATTTAGAGAAGATTAAACAGCTGTTTAGTGTTTCAGTGGGAGCAGAAAACAGCAGAGCGGAAGGGAGAAAGGGCAGGAAGAGCAGGATTGGTGTTCATACAGTAGATCAGGTGTAGGCCTGGATTAATGTTATTGCTTTGGAGCCACACACGCTACACCTCAACATCTGGAACGTCTAATCCAATTCATATGTACTGCATAATTCATGCCATTGCAGAGCGAATAAAATCTTCAGAAATCTAAAAACTGATCATGCTTTACGTTCGGATTATCCTAACGAGACGTTTATTTACATTTTATGAAAGGAGTCTCCAGTGTCGGTGCTCAGCGCTTATAGTTTATTCTTTGTGCTTTTATTAACTTCATGAGAGGGAATAAACAGAGGCTGGTGAGGGAACGACTGTTTATAGTTGCTATAACAACAGGCGCTAAATTGCTTCACAGACAATATTATAAATGTAACTATAAATGGATACAACGTACAAGTTGTTCAGTAACAAATAAAAAGTAATTTCTGGTACAAGGGAAATGAAACACTTTGAGACGTGCTATCAATAAAAAAAGCCTCAAAACAATCAGCTTTGGTATGCTAATAGTAACTACATGATTCATCAAAACAGCATGGTGTTGATTATTTTCCTGTCACAGCACAAGGGTTATTCCTTATTGATAATGTAAACTCAATATTAATAAACTATAAGTAAGAAAGTATATAAGCAGGTAAGTAGGGACTAACTGACACCTGCTTTGAAGAACAGTTCAATCAATGACAAATAATGTCACATAAATTAGCAAAAAAAAGTTCATTAGAGCTTTGATCATTCACCAAACATCAAGTTGTGTGAGCAACTTTGTTAATGATGTTGATGGACTATGAACGGTTAAGTTAAAGTTCAGGGTTTGTTTGTGTTAACGAGCGCTGTAAATAATGTCAGTTAAATGAAGCGGAAAGAAAAGCATTGCCAAAATTATTACAGAGGCAAATCCTGACATTGAATTGAAACTCAGACTGTATACAAAATAAATGTGTCATGAGAATTCAGCCGTGGCTCTGTTCCGTTGAAATCGGCTTGACGGTGAAACAAATGATGGTGAGGAGAAACGAGCTCGGTGAACAGGCCATAAATCTCAAACGGTCTCAGGACGACATGTTACGTGATTAGAGGCGAGTCTAACGTGATATGGTCGCTAGACGGATCATTCGTCATCGTTATTATCATCTTAATGCTCACACAGACATCCTAAAGGAGATGTGTAATAGATTAGCCTCACGTCACGTCGCTCGATGAACGCGAGACGGAGAAGGAGGATCTCAAGCAGAGGATCTCAAGGACACGTGGATAAAACCGTTCAGATTACAGCATGACATTACAGTTAAGCGCTGACCCCGGAGACGCCTTCCATAAATGGCAAACAAACATTTTTTAATCTGTTTATGCAGCTCGCACGCTTTACGAACGAGCTGTTGCTATAGAAACCGCAACGTATTAGAGTGCTTGAGTGCTTATATTAATACAAACCAGGGCCTATGTTCGAGAAATGAATCCCCACCTTCTGCCCAGTGCTGTGGTATATTACAGTTGTGAACATCTGTATACGCTCTCCATGTGGAATAAGTTACTGGTAAACAGAACACACGTATGTATGTTGCCGCACACACACTCACGGTTTAGAGACTTGACTGCGCAGTGCTGCTTCTGGCCGTCTGGCTCTAGCAGAGTCCCGTGGAAAACACAGCCGAAGTGTCCTGCCGTTCACAAAGAGGGGAAGACAAAAAGTCAGCATTAGTGCATCAATCTATCAGAGGTCCTGCGCCGTGTTAACAGCCGTTTTATTTCGTTCGGCTTCTCGCTTGTGCTGAACAATGAGGAATCCCCAAAGCTGCCTGCAGTGCGGACAGCGCAACAATGCGCTGGGAATATTCCTGCTTCCTTCACTCCCTCCATTTCTCTCTCTGTCTCGCCATCTGAGAGGAAATTTTCCCAGACTGGACTTGCATGCAATGTGCTCTGCGGTTAAACAGCGGTACTGTGTGCCTTACAGCGCTGTCGGAATATTCGATTGAGCGGAATAGCAGAAAGAAATCTGCTTTGGACAAAAACCACTCAGACTCGAGCAACATTTATTTGTGGTTTCAACGTCGGAATTCGGTTTTGACCGGCCAGATTACGTTTATTTTTCTTTAAATGTTTTTCTTAACAATTTGTGACAGAGACATCAATGTTGAATGAATACCAGCATGAAGGCAGGTCCGGTGAGAAGACTGCCTGCACCTGGAGCATTAAATAAAACTTCTCAGTTAGAGAATTTACCCACAATCCTTCATGCTGTTGCTGTTTCCAACTGATTAATGTATCTGGCTGAAATTAGAAATTCTTAGCAGAAGCATTCTTTAGTAGACGGCGTTCCGAAGTGTCTCAAAAGTCCAGCGTATTTAAATTTTTGATTAAATTTGATGTATTTACACACAGTAACATTTGTCATTGCAATGTACCTTGATCTCCTTCACACTTCTTCCATGTGATCTGAAACCTGCATCTAAGAATTAAAGCAGATTTCGCTTGCTATGTACTCAAAGTCAGCTGGAGTGTCAGTGATTCCGACAGAGCAGTGTTTCTCAATCTTCCGTTTCTAACTCAATCTGGTTCAGACTTGTCAATTAGCTGATGAGTGAATCAGGTGAGTTTCAGGACAGAAAACTGAAACATGACCGAGATTGAGAAATCTTACTTTAGATGACACAGATACGTTAGAGAAAACTCTTCACACATATTAGTCCTTTTGTGCTGTTCGAGTCTGAATCCGAGTGAAACTGACTGGGTCATTTGGTTTGCACATCAAAAGAATTAAAGGAACCAAAAAGCAAAAAAAAATTGTTGGCTGGGGATCTTATGGGGCGGCACGGTGGTGCGGTGGTTAGCACTGTCGCCTCACAGCAAGAAGGTCCTGGGTTCGATCCCCGGGTCAC
>JAQMYM010000002.1:23949718-23963614 GCA_030014255.1 Parauchenoglanis ngamensis | reverse complement strand
CACCCTGGGAGACCCGGGGATCGAACCCAGGACCTTCTTGCTGTGAGGCGACAGTGCTAACCACCGCACCACCGTGCCGCCTACAGTTGAACCAAAAAGTCTTTATTTTTCAAAGTAAGCACCGCCTGGGCGAGTGCCTTGTCTCCTCCCGATGGTGAAACTTTCTATCCTGACGCTGGATGGTCCTCAGGGTCGACAGCTTGCATCCAAATGTACGTCAATATTTACAATGGGAAAGTTCCGAGTATTCAGAGCAGGGTTACGCGTCAAGTCTCTGGTCTTCTCACACAGATTTTGTGTAGTTCACACTTCTTCATGGACTTTAAAGATACAACACTATTAATTAATGGTAATTTAATTTAATTATTTCATAGCTTATATATTAGTTTATAATAGTTTATTATTAATTAAACTAATAGTGTCATATGTATGTATTTGATATCGAAATGGCCTTTTTTTAGTTTATTAACAGTCCACAAGGTCAAATTCGTGCACAACTCAAACATCTCTGTTTTCCTTAAACGCCACCTCACACGCGTAACTCGAACATGACATCTGAATAGCGTTTAAGTATGTAGTCACATCCGAGGTGGGACGCTGCGTCAGGTCTCGACAAACCTGGGTTCAGCTTGTCAGCAAGGCTGTTCACAAAAAAACTCTATTTTTTTTTAACTATAAACAGAGTTACACTGTACATACTAGTATTTTCTCGAGATCACTCAACATCCCTTTGTTAAATCTATATCACTGACTGGCCTGTTCTCCGATTTGAGGAGGAAAATATACGTCAGTCATCAGTTAGATGGCGCGATTATTCCTAACAAAAAGTCGACCATAGAGGCGTCTGTGTTTCTCCTCAATCTGTAGCTCAAACTGTAATTCCGAGTTCCTCCTTGAATGCAGATGTGCGCAATTTCTGTATTAAATCCTCATCATGTGCATTTAACTCAACGCTTATGTTTATGAAATCCAGCTCTAGGGCACACTGTTGTCAGATTACATGCCTCATTTACAACTGAAAGTGTCCTAGCAGAGCAAACCCTCCTGAACAATACCCTCAGATGTCATCATATACCTCCTTGTGAGTCTCTGGATACCTCTTCTTATAGAAGAAAAGTTATAAAATGATGCAAACTCTGCAGCGGAAGCAGATGGGAATCCCATCTTGCGTGTGTTGTAGATCAGCAGTGTTGGCATGTGCAGGATCATTTTTAAGAAAAATGAAAGTGCACAGGGCTCCTTTTGAGACTTGTGGTCTTTACTCTAATATGCGTGTGAGTTATGATTTGGGGGCGTAGCAGATGCCTCCATCTTCTGGCAGCGTCTCTGGTCCATCATGCCTCCTGTCCGCGCTACATGTTCCTCAGTGCTGGCTGTTCGCTTCACTCCCGTCGTCTTTATGTCACTCGTGCTTTTGAAGGCAAAGTTCTGCGTTCTTGCCATGTTTTCAGAATCGTCCGGAATGGCTTTGATGGGATTATAAGGAAATCTGCAGAGGTGATGACGGTGTTCCAGAATAATCACAATGCAGGGTTTCAGTCCAGATCTCTGGGTCTATTTTGGCTGAAAACACGTTTATCACTGCGGTGGGTTGAACTCCCCCGCAGGCGACCAGACCATGGTAAATATTTACAGTGTGCTCAGAACCACTGATGTAGCGTATTTATCTACCACACCAAAGAGACAAACATGACCTTGAGTGGATAGCAGAACAGAAGGTTAGGCAAAGTCCAGTGAAAATAGCTTCAAGCTTCAACAACGGCTTCGTGGCAAATATTTTTGGAATGCGCTTTTTCTTATTTAAACACACTGTAACAAAACCTGATAATACGAAAAAAAAATCTGCATTATTTTAAACCCATTGACAAAACAAAAAAAAAGTACATTTTTTCATTGCAATTCAAATTGCTAATTAGCCTAAGATACGTTTGGAATTCAAAGCTTGCTTCAGGTTTGCTAATATTGCTAACAAATAAGGGAAGCTCATAGTTACTGCTTTAGCATTGCGCCAACGTCTAAACGCTCGTCATGCTCCTCTCAAAACACATCTGGCTCGGCAATATCATTTGCCAACAACAGAATAATAGATTCATTCAAATTGAACCAAATTGAAACTGTGTTCATTTTTTTTATTTTTATTTTTTTTTTATCAAGGAGATGCTGAATGCTCAGTTCTGATTGGTCAGAAGGCGTTGATTAATTTCCATTATATATTACTGCAGCTGAAAGTCTCAGGTTTATAATAATGCGCTCATTCTAATACAGCATGTTAGTGTTTCCGTGGTAACGGCTTACACTCACATGAATGGATGTACAGTGTAACTGTTGCTACGGTGTAGGTGTTTGTATAACATTTAGGGAAGGAGTCTCCAGGGTCAAATCATGATGTCGTTGTCATTCTTGGAAAATTGTTGTGTTTTAGGAGGAATTTAGGAGAAAACTTGAAAAATAATCCACTTTGTGTTCTCCCGATCATGGATTATTGTCACGACATGGATTTCTTATTTATTGATCATGATAATTATTGATAATATAATTCATTACACTGTAAAAACCAAGCCATGTTATGTTAGATATTTCAGGATCTTTGTTTTTTTAAATAAAAGCTCTGGTAGCTATTTCCTGTGACCCCTTTTTCTCTCCTCACCAGCTCCCTATTGAGCAATATCACAGATGCAGGGTAAACACAGTACACTCACAGCCTACTACACACACACACACACACACACACACGCACCAACTTTACAGGACAAAGTCCATGTGTGTTTCAGTAAAAAATAAGTGAACGTCATTTTAACTTAATTTGAAAAATGAAAAAAAAATGAACATTATCTTAACATCATTTTCTCTTTTTGTAACATTTAATTTTCTGGATTAAATGAAAACTGCATCTGTGTTTAACTGTAGAACGGATTAAATCTCGCACACGGATTTGTGGTTGGATAACAGCTGCTAAAGAAGGGAGACAAAGGAAGAAACAGATACTGGGACGTCTCGAGTTTAAGCCCAGGGCTTCCATGTACGGCCTCAAAGGGAGATACATGAGAAACTTTATAACAGAATAACGTGCGGAAAAGCGTCGGTCTCAGCGTACGCTCAAACGACAACAACTCGCACAGAACGAGCGGAATTCAGCACAGGTTCTCAGATCGCTGTCTAGAAAAATAGGATACGACCATACGGTGCTTTAACCTCGCCGATATCCATCATGAAGATGCTCTAAGCGTGGGGATTAAAGCTAATGAGTTCCAGACACCCTGCAGATAGGCAGGAAAAATGATAACCGGCATCGCTGCTTTCTGTAGCGCATGAGCATCCTGCTCGTGAAGGGTTCGGCTGACAGCTTTGGCTTGTGTTATTGTATCCTGAGGTTTCTGTAACCTGTAATCAGGCCTGCCATGATTCATAACAGCGTCAAGGAAACTTTTACACCAGGCCTGGAAAGACGCAGCGCTGCACTTGATTTAACACGTCAGATGAACGTGTGGCGGTCTGGGAAAACCTGTCAGATGCGAGCCAAAAAAAAAAAAAAGACAAATAAAACTCAAATCACTCAGGATTTGCCTGGATTTGGTTTTTTCTGTGCTGCTTAGAACATACTTTGGAATCTCAACATTAAGAAAACATAAAAGGAGTCGCTTTAGGAAAAACCGTCAGCCTGAGGAAACCTCGCTAGCTAGCGAGATGACAATAAGGCTAAATTTGTGATCAGAATGCCCGCCATGGTCCTGCAACATCCGAGAGGAGAGAGTACGCTTCCACGCTCTGTGCAGATTACAGCAGACAAACGAGTTACATTTACTCAAGGGAGCAGAAGTGAGTCGATGAATAAGCAATTATTTTTACGATTATTATTAAAGCCTGAAATGAATACCAATGTCTAGAAATAGGTTAAATAATCGGGTTTAAATTTGCTTTATTGTAATCAAACGTTACAATAGAAGATAAAATAAATGTGATCGTTTTCCAGCTAAAACAATTTTGCCGTTGTTTACTGCAGTGAGTTTAGTGGGATGTGTAAAGACATGACCTATCAGTCATACGCTTTCTAGGAAGGACGAACAACACAAATGCAGTATGTCATCAGTGACTGAAGAAAGTGATGTGCTGGGGTTTTTTTTATTTTTATCTTCTCTGTTTTTTAGATGATGATGCATTTAGCAACAAGCTCCAGCCTGTAACGATGCCTTTAATGCTGGTGGGAACGCGAGGACTGGCTGAGCCCTGGATTTAGCTGAGATCGGAGCTGCAGATATGAGGACAGCTCTTCAGATCCCCTCTCGCTGACTTCGCTGGGGTCCGACGTGGTCCTTTACTTGATTTCTTATTATTATTATAAGACGATGTGATGTATCAACCAGAACCAAGCTCAATCCCACAAGAATGAAACCTGAGCCCAAAAACCTTGAAACCCAGAACCCAGAACCGCGCTTCTGTTTCCGCCATCGTTGAACAAACCTCAGTGGAATCACTTAGGATACGTGACTCAGACTAAAGGCATGAAAAGATTTTTTTTTTCCACATACAGCCTCCTAATAAAAGCACAAAAAAAAAACAATAAAACACTTGTCTATCGGACTGCACACTGTTTATGGTGAAGAATTTACAGTGCAACAGCTGGAGGAGCCGTTTGAAATCGCTATTAAAGACGCAGTGGCTTCTGCTGCATGCAACTACAACATCCTGTCTGATTCGTGTTCGTCGTATTAAGAAAGTAACCACGAAGTGTAGAGCTATTCAACTGGAATCAGTGCAAGTCCGGCTGCATAAAATCGAACAGGTATAAGAGATCCGTTTCCTTGCTTAACCATTACCTAACTGCTGGAAGCACACAGCTGTAGAGAATAGAAAGGAATAATGCGGATCGAGAGCCGCAAATGTATGAACGCGTCCGCGTTTTTGGAAAAGAACCCGCTTTTATGTAGCCCGGAACAGCCCAGCGCTCCATTCAAGTCAATGAGAAGGTCCAAAGATTTCACCGAAACATTATTTCTCTCTGGGAATTTACAGCATATTTCCAGGTCCCTATGATCACTGTGAGACCACAGCGGTATTTCTGCAGCAAAGTCAGGGAAAAACTGACTTTGTTTCAGGATTGAGCTGCTTGGTTGCTACTACAGAGCGTAACGCTAATGGCTAATACTACATACACTAATGGCTGACGCTGGACAACAGCCTGGGCAGTATGCAACCTGTCACATCCTTCAAACACACGATTGAAGATGTGGATTTTATGGAGGTAATATGGCAAGATGAGAAATAAGCTAAACAAGACGTTAACTGATTTCTCGTCTGTCTCTATTTTTGCGATGTAAGGAGACACGCCCACTTATGAACTGTTCCACATTTAGGCCTCGACCGCTTCATTTATTCTTTAAACATTCTGTTTTCGTTTTACACAAGCCATATCGGCACCACTAATCAGAATACAAGTCAGTGAAAGTCTGCGAACGCTTCCTTGGGGTAAATCGTTTACATAAACGCATGCGTTGGCCAGCACAGATGATCCGCCACAGACACTCAGTCGGTCCACGTCTGTCTTTTTCTTAAGTTTATCATCTCTGCTTCAGGATTTTCCGAGCACTTAGTCCTAATCTAAAGCACAGTATCTTGCACTTGATCTTGTTTATTTCCTGAAATTCCTTTGTCTACTTTACAAGCGCAACACCTCATCCGTCTTGGTATTCCAGAGATAACAGCATGTTCTCCTTCTTACAACCTGATGTGAAAATGGCTCTTGGAATTTCACTCCGGTGACTGAGACGGAACATGAGATGCACTACATTAAAATTACCATAAAAATGAGCTTGAAGTGAAGGTCTGGAATTTTTCGGGTTGTGAGAGGGCATGCTCGAGCAGTTATTAGATACTGCAGGACTCCTGAAACACTGGTAGGAAATCAGATTTCGCCTGATGATGGCTGTATGAAAGCCTCTACTCTGGTTTTTCCATTTCCTCTTCACATTTGCAGCTCCAGCGTTTCATGTGTGTGTGTGTGTGTGTGTGTGTGTGTGTGTTTTCTTTATTATTTCCTCTCACAGTGGGATTAATAACTTTAACACCTGTGCGATGTGTGTATTTGATAGTGTGTGGGCACGGTATAATATGGACTCACCACATAAACCTCTTTGTCCTTGGTGAATGGAGGGCCGCTGAGGACCATCTGAGGTTGCATGGCTGATTGGAGGTAGACGCCAGACGCTATCACTGTGCTGCCTCCACTACACACACACACACACACACACACGCAGACAAACAGAATGAACAAACCTGCTGCTGTACACATGCACACTTCCTGCTACCCGACCACCAGAATCGTAAAGCATCCCAGCACCCAAATCTTCTCACTGGCTCATTCTCTCTCTCTTTATTCATCCCTAGAGGTTTGTTTTTACTTACTTCCGCAGTCTTACCTCGCTCTCGGCATAGTATTTTCCCTATAAACCCTCGCCTCCTTCACAACCATTTGTCCACCTGTTATCTGCTCGTCCATGGTTAGCCTTGTTTTGCCAGAATCTTTTATTTTTTAATCTCTTATAAACACCCACTCTTTCTTTTACAGCAGTCTATTTATCTAATCTCCTTCTGCTCTATCTCCTCTCATGCTTTTTCTCTTACCCCTTGCTCCAGTTTCATAAACTGTCTGACCTCTGTGCGTGCATGAGGCAAGTAAACATGCGCATGCACTGCCCCATAGTTGTGGGATTACAGTATATGAGAAATAAACGGGCACAACTTTTTTCTGGTTTGGTGAGAGAAAAATTAAACTTCTTGGCTTTAGAACAAAGCAAGACATCTGTAAAAACTGTGTTGAGAACATCATCATCCACTGAGCGTTAACCACTTGGGTGCTTATAAAAAGCTTTATCTATACGATGGTTTCCTTTTACTGCATTGTTTTTTCTGAAATTTGTCATCGCTGATGTTCTATTTGCTGCATTTCGGCTCTTAACTGCTCCTGTGTGGGTGTGGGTGTAGTAGGAGTGGTCTGTGGGACACACCTGATGAAGGAGCGAGTGGGCTGGACGTTATGGATGAGTGGATCCTCGTTGTAGGTGTAATTGACCGGAGCTCGAAACGTTATTCCGTCGATATGCAGCTGGACCTTGTGCTGGGAAGGCGAGTCCTGAGATGGAGTCTGACATGTCAGCATGCTGGCTGATAAACTGGGGAGAGTTTAAAAAACACACAAAATCACACACAAACACACACAGTGAGGCAAGTTACAGCTTGTTCGGATTATAAAGAGTGAAAACAAATCCACAGACTCACCTTTGCACCACACAGGTGCCACGTCCCATCGTGACCTTTCGCGAGCTTCCGCTGTCCAGGTACGAACCCTTAATGGTCAGCATGGTTCCGCCAGATTTGGGACCAAATTCGGGAAGGATTCTGTCAATAACAGGGTTCTGCACAAACAAGACAGCATACAAATGGCTCAGTGCTTTAGCAGACAAGAAATACAATCACATGAATTTTCATAATTAACCTCTGGCTGTTAACTGTTGATAGAAAAAGAAGAAAGAACTAAATAAATTGTAGTCATGGATGTATTTATCATTATTTATTACTAGTGACAAATGCTCAGGATCATGAAGTTAGCGTTAGAAATTGTGTAAATTGTGGGCTTTTCATTCGCTAATTCAGTGCAGAAGTACTGGATTTTTCTTGCATTTTTATCTCCCAAACCAACTCTTACATATTGTCTTTTGTTGTTTTATAATAAATCCAAAATAAGCTCATTTACAAAAGTGATGATAATCTTTGCACTAAAGTTTATATAATTATCACTTCCTTCATTTTCTATTTCAGTCCCAGAATTTCCAGGACAGTAGGAACTCTGTGTATACAGTGCACGTCGTTGTTCATGAGGACACTTACAACGAACGAGAAGTCCTCGAGCTGTCCTTCCTCCTTCCCGCTGCGTACTCTGACCGAGCGATCGGAATTGGACGCGTTCACATGATCCAGGCTGCAAATCAACCTAAACAGAAAGACAAAAACATCTCCCACGACTTAAGACAATAAACAAGCTGGAGATTGTAGCAGACTCATCACTAATTTGTTAACTATAGCCGTGCTACTACGCATAAACAACACTGCAGCTATTCTGTCCGGGAAGTTTCCCGCGCGTCGTATAACAATGGGACGGCTGTGGAGGGTCGCGTCTGGAAGTGCAAAAGGCTAAACGGGGTTTACTGTATTTACGTGGAAAAACCCTTCACATAGTGAAATTCTGTTGTTCTGCAAAACACGTTACAGGCTTTTGTTTAAAATCACAAGATTAAACAGGATTAATCAGGTCAAATTCTTCAACGTGGATAGCGAATAAACAGACACATAGACGATCTCTGCTACTTCCATCTAAGTTTCATTTGCACATTTTCATCAAACAGTAAACAGAATCTAATTGCAAGTCCCAAAATTGTTCAAGGAATCATTCAAGCGAGTCGTTTGGATTTGTTGCTTTATGTAATTCACATAGAATCGAGTACATCTCAACTCAAATGTTACTGTCGTTTGGTCACTTGCTAGATTGAACTTGGGGTTAGCTAACAGGGTTTCAGACATATTGCTGCATTTGTCAAACTGCACGTTTGTTATGAACGCTGAGGTGTCAAAGTGTGACCGATGTTCCCCAAAACCTGTTTTTTTTTCATCGTTTTTTTGCCACAGAGACATATGGTTTTCCCGCACCACTTCGCAAGGAAAAACTGCTCAATAAAGCATCTACGGGGCCAATTTGGCATGTTATAATCAGATCAAAACACTGAAAAGATGCTCCTTGGATACACTTCACAGTGGAGATAATGATGATGGATCCACTTAATCCATATAAAAAAGATCTGGATACACAAACCTGTCATTTGTAATATTAGTAATGAGTCTGTATTCCGTCATCATGAACTCACCGATGGCTGCTGATGTCCTTTTCCGTCAGCGCGCACTTCGCTCCAGCCACGTCGACATCAATGAGCTTGGCGTCAAAGCGATCCTTCTTACTGAAGCCAAAGTTTTTGCCACAGATCATGATGTTGGTGTGGCCTTTCAGTGGAGCCGTTTTCGGAACGATCTGAACAACAACAAAAAAGCCGAGTGTTCATATCTTTCATTTTTTCTGCCAATCCCAAAATAAAAAGGCGTGATGAATTTCACGGTGTGGTGAATAGAAAAGCAGCGTGTTTTCCATTCTGAAGAAAAGGTCATGAAACTTTGTATTATCAGCTGCTTGTTTCTCAGCATAAAAGTGGCTTTCATGCTTAGGCACTCTTTCAGAGATCTCTTTGTCTTCCCTGATCTGAAGAACATTTAAGACTTTTAAGAAGTTAAAGTACAACTATTAACACTTTCTGATATTAGAAATCAATTACAACCTTTAAAGCAAGAACAAAGTTCTGTAAAACCCTGGCGTCTTTGTTTTCTTTCCCCTGATAAAACAGCACAATGTTGGAAGCAGCCAAAATCAATAAAGGTCCGAGTTTCAGAGTGGGTGGCCCGTTTCATCTGAAAGCACTTATTCTATTAGCTGGACTTTATTGTCTACCGTTGTGACCATGGCAACCCGGTTTGAGGTTTGGGCAGGACAGTTACCTCAGAGATGAAGAGCGGACAGGAATCTTGGCTCCAGATCGAGCTGGTGCACTGAGGCGAGCGAGTGCACAGGTTCCTGTTCCGGCACCATCCGCAGCCCATGAAGGCAGGAGCCAGCAGACACGAGCTGCAGTTTAATAACTGCTCGCATCCGGGCCCAATTACAGGCACCTTAGATACCTGCAAAGGAGGAGGGGGGGTTGTCAGTAAATATATTAATAGATAAAAAAACAACAAAGAGAGGGAGCAAATGAATGACTCTGTGTGTGAGTATTTAATATGAGCTCAGCCTTTATTACAAGCCCTTTCTCTCGGATTTCTATTCATTCATTTAATAACAATTTAAGAAGTGAAACCCCTCAGATGAATGATTGATGACAATGCAGGACATAAAGAATTAAACACTCCGTGCCATGCGGTTACAGGAAAATAATCAGTGTGATGAAGCAGAGTTACAGTAACCACTCCAAAGCTGACAAGTTTTCCTTTAACAGCAAGTGTTTTATTCCTCTTATTACACAGCAATTTAGTAATTTAGAACACCATGTTATACTGTTTATTTGATTACAGTTACCGTCAATGTTGTGCAAGTTCGTTGCTGTTACCATGTTATAGCATCTATAAACGAAGCCTGTCATGCTACACAGAAAGCATAAACTCGTCCGTCCTGGAGATGTTGGAAAACTGTTACAAAGCACTGACTCCTTCCATCACTTTTATGTTATTATACTGTCACTGAAACAATAAAGTATTTTGCTTAAAAGAAAACAAAAGTTGCCTATACTGTGCGTTTTACAGATGTGCACTGAAAGCTCTCACTCAGATTATCAGTGGGGGAAGTTTCCCAACAGAAATGTTAAACCCATTAAAGATCTTTCACCTTATTTCCTGTGACCAGCAGCAAGGAGGCGTCCGGACTCTGTGGAGACAACACGGCAACTTCGGAGGAGATGGGGAGCGTGTCCAAGAGGAAGTTCACATGCGGCTCTGTGTTGCCAAAACGGGAAACCACCACCTGCACAAAATGCCAGCAAATGACACGAATGACCTCTCGAAGCCAAGGCCTTTGTTGTGGAGGCTGGAATGCAATAAAGCACGTTTTTTTGTTTACTGTAAACGGCTGCATGAATTGTTGATGCGATGACATTATAAACCAGATCGTTTAACTTCTTGTTTACATCTGCGGAAGGTGATGTAAGGGTTTTCATGTGCGCTGTGTCTTTGATTTTAAGGCCAAAAACAAATGTATCCCAGGCTACTTCATAAATCATAAGATGGTTGTAAAAAAAAAAAAAAAAAAAAAAAAAAAGTTAAATTACAGATTGCGCCCTGAAACTTTGCTCCAGAGAGATTTAAAATCAAAGGGGTGGTGTAATCCGGGGAAATTGTAAAGGGTCATGCTCCGCTTGCTGCGGATCCTGTAATAACTGCTGTTTCACTCTCCTTCAGGGGAAGATGATGGACTGAAGCATGATGACTGTGGCTGATGGCAGGGAGTGGGAGCAGACAAAAGCCATGGCCTGAGGCGAGAGAAGACGTAAAGGCTGCTGCTGATGTGGCATGTTGGGAGGTGTCAGAACACTCACTCTGTCTCCATGCACCTGGACTAAAATTTATCATCCCGTGGTTAGGCTGCAATTACAGGCCTCTAAGCTAGGCCAGGTTTGAATAGACCACTACAGAGTGTGCTCTGCTAAATAGCACACAGTGCTCTGCTTTAACACACCTGGCCTGAATGTGAGCTGAGGTAAGAGTGGTGTGTGGAGCAATTAGTGTGTAGAAAGTGTGTGTTAGCGCAAACAGTGTATCTCCCCTGTGGGAAAGTGTGCTGTAAAGGCATCAGAGAGGGTCCTGATGTTAACATTCCATCAGTCAGGTATTGTACACAGTCCTTAGTGAGCTGAAGGAGTGTCTGCTCGGTGCTGACAGGTAGAAAATATCACTGTGTAGAAGAGTGTCACGCTATACAGGTTTGTCAACAGGTTGACACGTTCATTCAACCGATACACTTGTTGATACCAGACGGAAAGGAGTTTTTAATATTTTCAATAGCATTAATCGCAATTCAAATGGAGGAAATTAAAAATGAACCACGATTATTATCAGGCTGCGTAGTCGCTTAGTTTTTCCTAGCTGTAATTGGGTTATTTAGACTGTAGGAGGCGCAATAACATACAACAAAGGGAATGCACGCGACATCACCGTAGGTGGAAGTAACACAGCTTGAAAACAAGTGATAAAACAAATCTAAAATGGGAAAGAGCTTTTGTGTGATTGACTTATACAAATAGATTCAACAAGGAATCAGAGCTGTCTATACTCACGAAAGCGAAAGAAAAGAGAAGAAAATGGAGGTAGTTATGTTTAAGCTGATTACACAGAAACCTTCACAAACGTTCATAAATGCTTATAAAGAAAAGGCCTATTTGTTATTAACTTTTTTCCTTTTTAATAAAAGGAATATTTGACTTAATAGGCTATTACAATTTACTCCAAACTTTACAAGTGTTTGCAAATAATTATTGTTGGTTATTAAGAAAATGAAACAAACACATTTACTGCATTTTTTGGTACCATTTTTTGGGTAATATTTTCTTCCTTAAATTTTATTTTTTTTTGGTAGAAAAATCAAATCGTGAATCCAGTACAGTGAATCACATCCAATCATGAACTGGGTGAATTGTTACAAGAATGTTGATAATGTCCATTAACGCTCATTAAAGTGACACATCCAAACGAGTGCCTTGAATGATTCCATGGTGTGTGTGTTCCATGGTTTGTGTTGAGAAAAACCGTTTGGCAGTGGTTTCATCTTATTCTGTACCCAGCCTCTCATTAACCTTCTCAAGTGTATGGAAATGAAGAAAAATACATCTTGGAACTATGTAGTAGTAGCATGGGTCTTTGAAGGCAAGTACAGTTAGCTAGCTTTGCTAATCGTCTAATAATAAAAGCACAAAACAATGCACATGACATCAAAATCTAGCTTAAAATACATTTTAAACCAAAGTGGTGTGTGTGATGTTGGCTATTACTGTTACTGTAGCTGGCTACAGGCTACAACCACCAGTGAAACGAGCAATCTGCTAATCGGTTGAAATATTCAGCCTGATCAAAATCAAACATATTATTTTTAGTTTTTAGTTTTGAGTGCCAAAATACAGCAATAGAGCCGCAGTAGCAATTCAGCTTAGCAATGTGTAAATGAAGCCTAGACAATGCAGGGCTGAGTGGTGACATAAGGCACGATGGTGAGTGTTTCACACTGATTCTGGCTCTCTATCGCTCTATCAACAAACTGTCAAAGTGCTCTGACTTTCAATGCACATTTATGGCAACCAATCTCCTCTTTTTCTCACTTATTCTGCATCTCTTCTGGTCTCTGAGTGGGACAGCTGGTTTAACGCCTGCCCATTCCCAGGCCTCCGTGTCAATACAAAAGGCACAAGAAAAAGCTGAGAGGGGAAAAAATGTAAAAAGGAAGAAAAAAAAAACAAGAACCAACGAACGACAGCTGCAACGGTTCCAAGAAAATGCCGTGTGAGGACATGTCATCGAAGCCCAGTGCTTACTATTAACGCTCCGTTCTAGTTCTCTACCGCATTTCCGTGCAGCTGTCACCCTCTCTCTGCACTACTCATTTCTCAAAAAAACAAAAAAAAAAGCCCCTGCTAACCTACATACACAATGTTGAGTAGAAACATCTAGAATGAGGCTTTGCATTAACCAGACATAGCAAGTGCTTTTTTTTTCTTTTCAGAGTTCTGCTGGTGAATGAATGCAGACACAGAGGACTTGGTGAATTAAAATGCACGTATTTGACTGAATGTTGATGAGCGATGTGTAATGAGTAGGCTTTTCTGGCAAAGTAGTGCAGGTCAGAGCTAAAAGTGGTGCAAACAGGAAAGGAACATGTTCTTAAGCCTGGCTCTGGCACCTGGATGCTCTCTCTTCCAGACCATTCACACTGATCACGTACTAGCATCCTGCCCAGTTACGGCACACACACACACACACATACACAACAACAACAACGACAATGATAATAATAATGATGATGATAATGAAAACAGGAAAATGCTGGTGGACATTTTAGTTATTAATTAGTTTAGTTAGGAGGAGTTTTGGCTACTTTAATTTTCAAGAAGTAGAATAAAATCATCATTAAAATGTCTATTCATCTATCCATTAGATGTACCGCTTTATCCCTCTGGGTCGCGGGGAAGCTGGAGCCAATTCCAGCATCTTGGGGCGAGAGGCGGGGTACACCCTGGGCAGGTCGCCAGTCCACCACAGGGCCGACAC
>JAQMYM010000002.1:23924859-23949618 GCA_030014255.1 Parauchenoglanis ngamensis | reverse complement strand
GGGTGACCCGGGGATCGAACCCAGGACCTTCTTGCTGTGAGGCGACAGTGCTAACCACCGCACCACCGTGCCGCCCTAACATAATTATTAATAGTAATTATCATCACGGTACACATAAAACATGCTTATAATCCTTATTGGTGCTCAAGTTTGAACTAATTCTAAAAAAAAGGCTTTTGTTTTTATTTCCTTTTTTTAGAAAGAAAAGCAAGCAAATCAGTAGCCTGCGTGTCCGAGATGTCACAGATTTTCTATCTGTCCAGGAGACATGTAGGTTCAACAACCAGGTAAAAACAGAAAAAACCTACTCTTTATGTTTACCAAAACTATACAACAACCAGAATCTGTAAAAATAAATAAATAAAATGTTAGACTTTCATTCAGTTCCATTTACTTTCTAATTATTAAAAAAAACTTTCATGATACCTATGATATCTCAGAAGACATCATTTATCACAATATTGATTTCACCATATCGCTCAGCCCTAGGTTTTTCCTTCACTTGGGCATCTATAATGTTCCTTTATTCGTTACCTTACCTGGATGACTCTCCCATCGGCAGTCCCAAGGGTAGCCACGGTGTGTTCCTGCACGGGCACCACGGCGATGGAGGTGAGGAGAACATCCCTGAAGCGGCCATTAAACCAGTCTTTACGTGGATTGGTTCCTTTAACCTCCAACCTGTAGCCTTTGTCATGCTTCCCACAGTAATCATCAAAGAAATCACCAAACGAACTCTGCAAAAAAAAGATCCCAAAACTCTTAATACCGAGAATTCCACAAATAAAACAAATATGATCTAATAGAGTTGTATACATGATATAATCAGCAGCACAAGTGTTTTTCTGGCAGGAGGTCTGTTTTCAAGTCCACCATGCTAAATGCATTTAATGGACTGCATGAGGAAAAACAGAAAACCCTTATTGTATCTCAAAATCTACTGCTCCAGAAAGGGCCCTTGCATAACGGAGCTTAGCCATGTGTCTTCTCCCATGGATCTCGAAATCTTCCCTGCCACATTCAGACGGCTGCGCTCGCAGATGGCAGGAGTTCATGAGAAATTGGGAGGAATGTGGAACTCTCCTGCTGTCCAGCTTTCTTTGGCTGTGATTGCCACAACCTGTGGAGTTTGGTGGCTGATCTAGTGTTTCCTACATAGTTTTACTGATATATACAGCATTCTGGTCTCTAAAGTATTCACTAAGTAGCTTTTCAAAAAAGTTGTGAGGAACAAGAGTTACATAAATTTTTACGGTTGCATTATTTTTCCAACTTGATTCTGATTGCACCAAGAGTCCAACACATTCAGCCATATACAAACTTAGCCTCTCTGATCTCTTGTTTGGAGTAAAGGTGTGCATCTGGGCAGGGGTCATGCAAGTCATTAAAATGGGAAGTTTTTACTCTCGTGTGGAAGGGATCGGACAGTTCGCTAAAAGGGGCACGTACTGAACAGAGCAGGTTGCTCATTCATCACCACGAATGACAAAAGCACCAGGGTTGCTGTGGTTTAAATGAATAATTTGTTTGTATTTTGGGAAATAGAAACAACTAAATAGAAATTGTTAGAAATGATCATAGGCAGGGGCAAGCATAATTGCAGGATTTGTCAAGAAGGTCTGCAGGAGTCGGAAGGATTGGACGAACTTTCTGTTGAAGCAGACGGGATTGGTCAAACATCTTGCAGAAGTGGATGGGATTGATGAAGCGTGAATGGGAATGGTGACAATTCTTTTGGGAGCAGGAGAGATTGGTGAGAATTCCTTCGGGAGCAGGAGAGATTGGTGAGAATTCCTTTGGGAGCAGGAGCGATTGGTGAGAATTCCTTGGGGAGCAGGAGCGATTGGTGAGAATTCCTTGGGGAGCAGCAGGTATTGGTGAGAATTCCTTCGGGAACAGGAGGGATTGGTGAGAATTACTTCGGGAGCAGGAGAGATTGGTGAGAATTCCTTTGGGAGCAGGAGGGATTGGTGAGAATTCCTTCCGGAGCAGGAGGGATTGGCCAGAATTACCTTAAGAGCAGGAGGAAGTCAGAATTCCTTCAGGAACTCCTTCATCACACCACGACTGAGTGTTAAATAGCACGATTGGTCAAACTAATCATGTTACTTGATATTTACTCCCAAACAATTGATCAGTTTCAAATCCAAGTAAAAAAATTTCACTTAAATCTCTTATATTTCAAAGATTTAGCATATAGCAACAAAAAATCAAACATAAAACTATGCAGTTTGTCCGGTTCTGAAGAAGTAGCTCTATGTGATAACAAGCTTGCGACAATGACACCTTCTCCCAAATGAGCCAAGAGTCGATCCTGCTTATGGACTCAACTGTGAAAGCACACCTACAGACGGGCTTTTTCAACTGGAACTCACTTTGTAAGAGTCCAAAACACCTGTCATCAAAGGTGGAGGATGGGGAGAGTCGAGGCTGGTCAAGCTAGCACAGAACCCAGCATGAAGGCCAAGGAGTCATCAATTATTAATGAAACCAGACCCTGGCACCAGAGACCATGACTAAAGGGCTCAACCAAGTACAGCGAGCAGGCGGTTAATGATTAAGAGTGGGATCACACCAGCTCAGCTGGTGTATTGTTACACTGTAGAATGGCAACGGCAACACAACTACACAAAAGTTCATAAGGCCAGGAGAAAGGCAGTTCTCCTCATGCCAGCCAAACTGGGGTAAAAAGAGAGGAGAGAGAGAGCAACAATACAGAAGGCTGTATTACTTATAGTACCAATCCCATAATTCTTTTCAGAGAATTCCTTTCACTCGCGCTTTACCATGGTGAGTAAGACATATGAGTCACGGCCATGACTGCACTCAGAGCGAAACTCACGGCTTCATTTGAGGTCACGTCTCAAAGGGGAGCTTTGAAGCTGTAGAGAACAATACAGGCAGGTGATAAATCAGGCCAGAAGAGCAATGGGGTGTGCTCCCGTTACCAGCTCGAGTGGACTCCGAGCCAGCCAGGGACAATCTTACTGTACCACAGCCAGCTGAGAGGGAGTGAGAACTATAGGACTGCTTCACCAGATACAGCATAATGAGAGACACAGAGGAATGCCTGCCACAGACAGCTCCATCTCCGATGTGATATGTGGTGGAGAGGGATGTGTAAGGAGAGGCAGGCCAGTGTGAACAGGCTGCTTTGATGCGTCCTCTGTCTCCTCGGATACGAATTGGACTAGAATTCTGAATTAGTTTGGCTTATCGCCCCCAAGACAAGGTTGAAGGAATTAGTGATAGTCGCAGCACAGATTGAGAAGGACAGAGAAGAAAAATGAGCATTCCTCCTCTCCTGTGTAGTCAAAGTCGTGGATCAAGGGTTGAAAATGAAAAACAAGAGTACTGTTTTGACAGGCTTCAGCAGCTATTACTGTGAGACTCTCTCCACTGAGGCAGGTTGGTCTCAGAGGGACTGATGTTGAAGAGCTTTCTTTAGATTATAGAGTTTTGAGGTATTGGGTTTCTCCGGCTCTCCTTATTCTTCAAAGTTTAAATAAAAGTCGAAGCTTTTTATTGTCATGTTCACAAAAGAACAATGAAATTTGTTTATATTATTGACATGTTATATTATTGTGTTTATATTATCGAGATAAATCGACATAGTTATATTTTTTCACAGCCTAAGAAGCATGCAGGTATCTGATATTTTGAAACTTTTAAATCACCCAAAATACTGTCCTGCGGCGCGGTGTTATTACCCTGACGAAAATCAAGCTCTGCCATAATGGCCCTGCACAAAAGTGGCTCCAGTGTAACGTTCAGAGCGATTCATATTGTGTCCAGCACAATGGACTGCTGATAGGGTTACTGAGAGCCACCTTTGGTGTTTTAGAGCTTTACGGCCTTCGGCGTCTCCTCTGTGAGGCCTGATCTGGGTGTAAGGAGATCTGAAGGCCAAAATGTCACCTCCACATGTTCACTGTTCTCCCTCAGGCTGAGGTACAGTGCAGTCATGCACAAGGCTGGAGCTTCCTGGGATTGCACGAGTTCTGGAGCTCAACGCAATCAGCTGCCCTCTGGCTGAAATAACATGACATTTTGACCCTGGGCAGCTCAGTCTTAGCTCAGTGAAGTAGTGGTAGTTGTTATTGGAAGGGCAGCTCCACCTGCAAGCTACAGAGCAACCCGACTCTGGGGTTGGTGGAGTTTCTTAGATTACTGGGTCATGGAGATCAGCGGTGTGGGGGTAATTAGAGAAGCGGGTAATAAGGTGGGATTAGAGCCCAGCATTGAGCAGGGGGTTTAAAACACTTGGGGCTGTCTAATGGGTCTGCATTGCAATTTCAGAATAACACACACAACTGTGGGAATGATCAAACATCTGGACATCAGCACACCTGGATATCCACATCTATTCTCAATTTCATTTTAAATCAATGGTTATTCATTTTAGGATTAGACTTTATCCAAAGCAATGTTTTCGTTCATCCCTAATCTGTGTATCCTTCCAGCTCTCTTCAGATCGACTTTTATTTAACCTTGTTGTCAACCAACCTGAGATCAAAACTGACCTTTTTTTTTCTTGTTAGCTCATGCCCTTGGTCCGACTGTGCACGATTCATCAGTACTGATCACTTCAAAGATAAAATTCTTTTCAAAAGTCAGAAATTTTCCACTAAGGTGCAGCAACTGATTTTTGAGAGTCTTAAGGGCGGACAAATATAATACTAACCAAACAACAAAGACATATCAAGACACTGGCCCAATATTTGGAGTCAGTGTTTGAGTCATCAGCTCCGTTCCCAGGTGAGTATTCTCACAATTCATATAGATTCGTAGGATTAAATTTTCATCTTCCGTCCACTTTCATTTACTGGATTTTGTCCACTTCCTCAAACGAACATGCCGGTGGTGTCTAGCCTCTAGACGTGACTTCATGTTTGTTTTGGGATTGTCCACTTTTCAAAAGCCAATCAGACTCCTGCATGTCCAAGTACGGCGTTTCACTCATAAATGCTCAACATTGGGGAAGAAAAATATGTTTGAATTTCCATCTTTAAAACTCTGAGTTTATTATCCAGGTCTTCATTTGCTGAACTTCCAGCACAGCACAGTTATGTGTCTATGCTAGCAACACACAGTCATGTGACATTTAAATAAAGGAGACGCCATCAAGCAAAAATGAAAATGCTAGTCAGCCTCAAACAACGTAAAAGTTCAAATGTTAGCCAAAGATTCTTCTGCCTTTTTGTTGCTTTATCAACAGAGATTTATTCAGGAGAGGATTAAGACTTTAGCTACATATTCTGATTTAAATACTCATCTATATTTCTTAGTCCATAGCAATGTACTTACTTAAACTCCTAGTGAACTGGGCTGAAGCTTTCACTTGCCCAGTGGGCTAACTAATGTATTTATGATTTCTCCACCTCTGAACATAATAGTAATAGGCATTTAGAGGGAGAAATTTAAGCCTGGACCTGCTCTGTGTTTAACAGATCCATTAGGAGAAGGATTTACTCCTTGCTTAAGTTTTCTTTTCAGTTTTTAAACTGAGGAACCAAAGAAGAATAAGAGAATATTGTGGATATAAAACTCCAACCTGCAGCCAGGAGAGACTGCTACACGCTTGACTGATACCAGAGTCGCTTTTCCGCTTCCTGACATAAAGATCCCTTCAAGCGACGCTGAGGTTTCCAACGTATTTACAGAAGCTCTCCTGAGCCATGAACATCCATCCAATTAGAACAACGCAAATGAAAGAGGGATTATGTAGCGGTCAGGACGGCTGGGTGAACTCTCATCATTTACTGTTACAGTGTGGAGCTATTCGGAGCATTAGAGTAAAAATGGCCGTTCATTAGAGCAGACAAGATGAGTCACGGCTTAAAGATCTCCCTCCTCCATCTACAATCATGTTAGAACATAAAGCTAATGTGAGTGGAGAACAAAAAGCTTGGCACAAACCTAAAAAAAACATCTTGACACTGACAACTATACAGCAAAAAAAAAAAAAAAAAAGCTCAAATGTCTGGCTTGCTGCACTCCAGAACAATCAATTCCATTTGAGCGTAAGGGATTGGAAGACATTTTTCCTCTTTGATGATCTTACGCTCCTTCATGACTGATGGTGCAAATTGTGCCTTTAAATGAACCAGACATATGCAGCGGATTCTTTTTCACAGTAACCTTTTGAAGGAATTGTCAACTTCTGCTCTCAATTGTGAGCTAATAAAATGAGATTTTTTTTCAGGACACGTCCACACGGTTTTTCTGTAAATCTTGATGACGGTTTTGAAAACACGACAATGCAAAAGCGACTTGAAAAAATGCGCACATGACCACACCAATCCGCTGTGTCGTGTCATGAACTGCAGAAAAAAACAAATAATTTCCAAAAATACATTCAGTTATTTATCTCCTGTAACCGCTTTATCCTGCTCAGGGTCACGTTCAAAAAGAAAACAAAACCCAGCAAATACAAACATGAAGAATCATACTGTATGTGTGGCCCGACGATAAGGTCAGATTTACTGCTTCAGCTTACATTTGAATACGTAATGTTTATTTGGATGTTATCTGAAATCTGTGATTGGAGTGCTGTTTAAAGCCCTGGAGTTTCAGGAGCAGTACCATATTCCAGCACTTCCTCACCAGGGTGGAGTTAAATTGCAAATGATATCAAACAAGAAATCACACACCAACCAAAATGCAATCCTGTCACACACATTCATAACAAACACGAAACTCACGCAACGAAACAGTCCGCGTACGTTTTTCCTGTCCACGTGTAAACAGCGAAAATTGAATTTTTAATCTCCACCTTTTGGAAACTCAGTGACCCACGAAGTTGCTTTCATATGGACGTGAAGCCAGAATATGTGAAAAGAAGTACATTTGTGTGTGAACTGAGAACTTTCCTCTAATAAATACTCCATCTGAGACTTGCTAGTTCTCAGGATTCTTCAACACCCTTAAACAACAGATCTCAGCCTTCTAGTGCGTGATATCAGTTCACCAAAAAGAAAAGGGAAAAAAAAACAGCAATCTAAAGTCAACAAGAGCTACTTAAAGGAGACCTGCCAGTGAACACACTGCTCTCGGTATTATGTCATGTTGTGAAAGGCACCTAATGCTTTAACCGCTCTCTCATTTAGGCCAGATGTCAACAAGCCACTTTTCTTTGGTTATAAATCTTGTAGCTGTGTTCAGCAGGAGTCTGTGTGTGTGTGTGTGTGTGTGTTCGTACTCGTACCGGACAAGACAAGTTCAGTTCTACAGAACACAATGTGGGAGGGACAGACTCAGCTGTGAGCCGAAAACAAGCACCGGTTCCTCCACACGCCTTAGTAAGGCCTGTCAAAACAAGCCCACCTCAGGTGTGATTTAAGAGCAAATCTGCGTTTGTTTTACAACAAAAGTAAAGATGCTTTAAATGTGAACGTGCTTCGCGTTTGTTTTTTATCACATCGACTGGTCAGAAGGCGTGGGTTAATTTTCTAGAACAGCAGCTCTTTCTTCGACAAATAAAACATTGTAACTGTTGGCAACTTGCTGTGAAATAAAAGGTATGAAACACTTCAGGATGTGCTGTTACAGAAACATGATCGACTCTGAGGTGGTCACAGTAAATCTGCTTCATCTCAACACCCTGTCGCTGATTATTGTTCTATAACTGCACAACTCGACACACCGAGTGCCCCAATATTTGAAAATGCATAGCAAACGTGCTCTCTAGGGAGCCCCTGTGGTACATGAAATGTGCTAAGTCCACCCTAAAATGCCCCAATGGTAAGCAAACCATGATTAAGTGCCCTCTAGGATGTTCCTATGTGCAAGAAAATGTAAAGTGCCCTCTAAGGTGCCCTAACAGAGTAGAAAACTTGATAAAGTGCCCTAAAGGGTGTAATAACAATGGAGAAAACACAATGAAGAGCCCTCTAGTGTGGATAGTGTGATTAAGTGCCCTCTAGGGTGCTCCTATGTGCAAGAAAATATTATGAAGTTCCCTCTACACTGCCCTAACAGTGAAGAAAACATGGGGAATTGCCCCCTAGGGTGCTCATATGTGCAAGAAAACATGTGGAAAGAAATGTGATGAAGTGCCCTCTAGTGAGCCGTATTTAACACTGGAGAAACTGAGATGCAGTGCCCTATAGGCTCCCATACATGCAAGAAAATGAGATAAACTGCCCACTGGGTGCCCCTGCCCCTCAGACAGCCTGTCTCCACCCTGCTTTTATTCATTACTGCTGAGCTATACTATAAAAAGTGTGGATTTTTCCTACTCTGATTACAAACATAAGGTTTAATCCATACCAACTCACAGTCAAAACATAACTAAACAGTCACGCTCCTTAGAAAAACAGAGACAGTCAACAGGTGGTAGCCCTTATTTATTTTTTTATGATTTACCCTCTAAACACCAGCCAGCCATTTTATTAAGTGCTTTGAATCCATGCAGTAAAAGGAAAACAAACATGGCTATAATGTGTGGAGCACAGAAACACCGAGAAAACAATGGATCATTGTGCCCAGTTTTCACACTTGTCAAACCACTGGCATCTCATCTATCCTTTTTTTCAGCCTCTAGAGGTCTTTTGGGGTTCCTGTTTAAAACACAGCATTATGAAAAACACATCTGTTTTAAAGGAAGGGCACACATCCAGACTCGCCATGAGCTTTGGGTTGGACGCCCGGGATAAAACCAGTTTTAATAAAAAGGTTTCTGCTCTCAGTTTACTTGCAGGATCTGTTCCCAGGAGCAGGGTAAAGAAACGGACGTTTCTGGATCGTAGTATTTCCTACACCAGGGTGGGGGTGTGCCTGATCAGTGGCGAGCTTAATGGCAATCCTTGTGTAAAGTAATTTTGGAGGGAACTACAGTTTAGTACCGAACAGCTAACATTAGCTAGCTAGTTAGTAGTGAGAGGATCATTAAGAACACAGACGTGGGGACGGTTTCAGAAAAAGAGTCCGAACCCAATCCTGCTGCTCGGTATCGCCTTCACAAATTTGATTAGAATCAGTTGAAGTTTCTTTGTATAGCTCACACCAACACACGCAGATAACGAACACGTCTTGTAGTGTGATATAATCAAAGAACAGTGATGTGGCATCTGGGACGTCCCACGCCACCTCGATGAAAAGTCTAGGGTGTTAGAGTTTCTTGTATTTTTGCATCCAGTTTGATAACTCCTACGGCATGTTGCTTGACGTCCCTTCTGTAGCCGTGATTGACAGTTTCTTTACCCTTATCCCTTACGACACGCAAGGACGTGAACGACGATTGGTCGGGGTCAGGATCGAGCAAAAACACGGCAAGAATTTACCCCACTATGATTGCCTGCATTTGAAAGTACAGAAGGGGAGCATTATACGAGGTACCGTGTCCACGTTGATTTGAAGGACCGGTTGAGAAGACAAGCGGATGAGTTGGAATTTCAAAGAGAGGGGGCGTTTTCTGTGTTTTTACAAGTTCTTGGTGGGATCTTCACCTTGAACCCAGAATAAGTTTATTACCCAGTCGAGATCATCTCCTGAAGAATGAGTGAGTCTTGGGCATAAACTATGTTCGGTAGAACTTTGCAAGGCTGTCAGGCGTAATTAACAGGAGCGGATTTCTTTTCTCCCGTTTCCCATTGAAATTGCCAGGCAAACTTTATTCGCGTTCACTCAGACCACTGTGTAAGAGTTCTCGTACATGTCAAATAGCACCACTGTTCCTTCTATCAGTTGACCAAACAGGATCTTTTCACGCTCCAACAGATCCACGCATCAGGGGTGTCAGGTAAAGCTTGCTGTCCTTTCAGCAGGTGATTTAGCGATCTGCGTCCGCTCAGGAATAAGTCTTATTAAGAGCTGAGTGACTGAGAGCTGAAAAGAGCACACAGGCTTGGCTCAGATAAGCTCTTATTTGCCGTTTGCATTGTGTGAGATCGGCTGCTGATAAGACAGAATAGTCAGCGCGGCGGTCAGGCCGAGCTTCCCTCCTTCACCTGAGCAGTCATTCACACAGGATCCAACAGGCCCGTTGTGTGGATGAATGGCACTCGTACTGACAGAGTGGTAAATGTGAGAACAATAAAGAGAGCTCTTCATATAAATTCAGGTTAAAACAGAGCTGACCTGACATCCTGCTCGGCCTCGCGTGCTGCTTGGGTAGGTTTTGCGATCTTAGTTAACCTTTAAACATTCCTGACTCCTGGACCTTCACACCTCTCCCATCAGCTTCGCTGGTGTTACTGAATAATACATAGTAGTTACTGAATAGTACTTGGAATTTGTGTGCAAAACAGAACAAAGTAATCAGTGCATGCCGTGAAAAAAAAATGCTTTGATGAAACTCACAATCCAGGAAAGCAGGAAATTACCACAAGGAGCAAAAACGAGGAAGTGGGAGTCATAGCGGACGAACGTTACGGATTAACACACACATGCCTGCAGGCGACTGACTCATCAGGACGACCTGACAGCTTACGCATGTACGTGAATTAAGCCTAACGCAGAGCTGACAGGAATCCAGTGCTGGAAGGCAGCATAAAAGACGCGAGAGTGTTATCTGTAAATAGACGACTTGACGTGACTGTAACAGCGTGCCCAAGGAGAACGTTATAAGAACGGAGAAAACAGACGACAGGTTGCATCCAAGGAACAGGTTTATGAGTTGCCTTTATCTGCTTTATGGTATCTCATGTCTCCCCACTACATAAACACACACACACACACACACACAGATGTGTGTTTCAAAATGTATACTGCATATACAGTACATACAAGGTATTCATCTTTACTAAATAATAAATTATTTAATAAAGCACATGCATAAACAAAAGCTAAGTGAAAGCTGCATGTTTTGAAATCTAATTGGTGAGGCAAAAAATAGTAGCTAACAATGTCTTAATATAACATACGTAAGCTAGTTAGAGAGTGAATCTGGTGTCCTGTTGCATCACGTGGGCTAGCGTCTTTATTTTGTCTCCAATGTTTAACCACAAGGTGTCTACATGATGTAGTAAGCAGAGCAGGTTTATCAGGGGGTCTATCATCGGTCAAGTCAACTAGACCCTCGAGCAGTCTGTGTAGCACCGCCGTGAAGAGGATTTAAACAAAGCAGGGTTCCAGAGTGGCACAAACGGAAAGGATGTCCCCTTATAGTCCTGAGATATACATAGTCGGAACTTCCAGACAGCACCTTGTCACAGCATCACAGCAACATCATGGGTGTCTGTGAGGTCATGTATGCGGAAGAGGGCGCATAGCACTTTCCGCTGAGTGTGTTACGTGGCAGTTTGAAAAGATGGCTGGTTTCTCAAGTCTTGGAGGTAGCACGTGTTAGTCTTCACCGTGTAGATGTTACATGTAAGCGTAGAGCTGGATAGTGGGAGTCGTTTGACCACATTTGGGAGAATATGGGGAAAATCATTAAAAAAAAAGAGTTTAAACAATGCTACAGAGGCATGTTTTTAATCTTTCCATCATTATGGGGTATGTTTTTAATCTTTCTCTGGTTGTTAAACCGTTGTGTCTGTCAGGCAACAGCACATCATATGGGACAGGTGTTTTGTGTGTGGGTGTGTGTATGTCTGTGTGTGTGTGTGTGTGTGTGTGTGTGTGTGTGTGTGTGTGTGTTAAAAGTGAGAGACTGAAAGTGCGACGTCATGCACCTGAGTACCAGCTGCCCTGGCACCATGATGGTCCAGAGTCACGCAGGAGCAGAGCGTGACGCTGTGTGTAAACCTGCAGCTGCATTTATCCACCTGTTCAGACCGTTGGACACTGCTCTGTGTGTGTGTGTGTGTGTGTGTGTGTGTGTGTGTGTGTGTGTGACTCCACAGACTCCACCATATAATTGCGAGGCAGCTCTAATAACATTCCTGCGCTTGCATCTGCATTCGCTGTTTTAAACTCAGTCATGTGTACACGTTACCAGGGAGAAGGAAGTGCGAGCGGGCAGGACACGACAGGCACGATGCCTTTTTCCCTGCGATATTTGTTCCTCCGCAGCGAGAAGGAAACCTCCCCGCAGCCGAGCCCTGACCTACGAACCACACAGGGCTTTGCCACTTCGTGCAAACACGAACATGACCGAGCAGTAGCACACGAACACGCAGGCTGCAGCTCGCTCGCACGCCGCCGTACGTGCCAGCTCCAAATTACACCAAATGACACTCTGTCATCAGACCATCACTAAACAACAAAGGCTGAGTGTTTACTAACATAGACGGCTGGAAACAAAATTATTTAATTGTAGTGGTGCAGTTAGTTGGGAGAAACGTTCCTATCCTAGTTTGTATAAATAAGACTGACGTAATCTTGGATTATTATTAGCGAGTTGTTTATTTATTTAAATTAAATGCATGAATTGAACTCAAAATAAAAACAAATAGGACAAAAGAAAAAGGAAGAGGATGTGGCACTCTTTCACTGTTTAGTTGTCGCTTTCAGCTCTCTCTCTCTCTGAGCTTTGCCTTTTATGGAGTTTTGTGGGTGTGGCTACATATACTGCACTTACATAGAAAAGACAGCATAGTGTTACTATATTACCTGTCAAATAAATAAAACTTTTGACACTGCAAATTGATTAAACAGTTTCTTTTCTTTAAATTAACTAAATGTAAATGTGCTTTGCTGTGAATGAGCCTGGGTATTTATAGCTGATTGGTGGATATGAGCGTTCAAACAGCCAGACTTTTGTAAACATCTGTACGAGGTCCAATGAGTGTGTGTCGTTCCTTTGAGAATTGTGATTCCCCTTGAAAGCACGGGACAAAGCAAAGCGACGTAAAATCGATCGTTCCAAAGTGTTTGTTTCATTATGCTTTTAAAATCGCGATCTGAAAACAGCCATAAGCGCCGTCCTGATTAAACCGGCCGTCGATCAGAGCTCCCTCGGCTGGGATTATATTACAAACTGTAATCGATGAGGCTTCAGATTCAATTTAAAAGCAATCTGTGTGAAACGGCTGTTTCGCTTATCAATCCTAATCAGATATTAATTTTGACTTTAAGCATGGCTGTGATATATACTATTATATACGTACTCTGTACTGATAAGCCACATAAAACTTACTGATGCACTTCCAGTTTGTTATTACAGGCACCTTATGCCTCTGTTACTCCGTAACGAATATTGCTTAGCGATGCGGAGGAGTCAATCATTTTAAGAGGCTCTTCTTGCTCTCATTAATGTGAGCCTTTTAAGCATAAGCACGTCTATCCAAGCTACTATTCCAGTGACAAGAACACGAGTAAACAGTAGTCAAAAAAAAGATCAAAACAACTGGTTATGTCACGCCTCTTTGCAGCATAGTGGTTTTAAAGCCTGGTGTATATGGCTCTGATAAGGAGCCAGTGATAAGAAAACGAGTTCCCATGCAACATCTGCTAGGAACACTGTTATAAACCCAACTGATGGCACCAGGAATGTTGCTGCCTCTTAAAAAAAACATAGTAAAGGTGTTTTTACTTTAACTGGGGCTTCTTTAAACACTAAAAGTGAGAGACAGGGTTCGTGTCCATCTGTATCTTCTCTGAAGGGTAATCTATGGCGTAAAGCACTTATCTCCTGTCATTAAAAGCCAATTTGGCCCTGGTGCATCAACGTAATGAAAAGCGCCAGAAGTCGCGCTGATGCGAGCGGATGACAATGTTTAGAGCAGGAGATACGCGGAACTAAAATATTTGAGGTGCTTGGAGAGTCGGCCGGCTTTTCTGACATGATGAATAGGGAGCGCTCTGTAAAGTTTGGACAGATGAAGCACCGACAGGCTGAGGAGCTGTAACAGACGAGAGAGAGCAGAAGGGAAATAACTTCGCTCTACGTCCATATGAACTGTTAAACCGAGCCATTCGGAGCCTGGCAGCCACACAAAGGACACCTGTTGGGGTGTTTGAGGTCTCAGGCTGTCCACAGAGATTCAGATAAGATAGCCGAGACGGATTTACAAGTCAGCGCGGTTCAAAGAGCTCGAAGCTTCCTCGCAACCTCCGAGCAAACATACCTGCGCTAGAGCAAGCAGCTCGAGAATGAACTCAGTGTTAAACACCAATGACTATTATCTGAAGAATAAAACACTGAACGCTACAGCGATTTAACTAATCGGACACTTTTTATTCAGGGATAGTTAATGTTGTGTTAGTTCCTGTTCTCACTCACGTCGTAGCAGCGATAAACTTTACTGACTGTTCCAATGCGCATGACACTGGAGACTCCTTCCAGAAACGGTACATAAACAAACATCTCCTTACAGTTTAACCTGTCCATGATCTGCTACTACAGCAATCATAATGTATCAGATTTGCCTGTGATTTCCTGTTGTGGAAAATGAATCGATACTTCCCGACCAATCAGGATGGAGAATTCAACAGCGCTGCTTATAAGCTGTGATGTGAAACGATTCGCTGGGTTTCACAACAACATGTTGTTCAATTGTAAAAGGCAGTGAGGTTAAAAACCCTGGAACTCTCGCCTGATTTCCCACCAGACTTCCTCAGCGGCTTTTTAGTCACTACTCATCAGCATCAGCGTCTCGTTAGCGAGCGTGCTGCATCTTTAGTGATGCAGGTCATGTGGAAATGTGCCTGCGGTGGCTAGCTTGCGTAACCCTGTTCTGCTATGAACTCTGGGAAGCGATCGCTCTCCGTTTATTGACTGGCTCCTTGAGGAGGGGAATTCATGCCGTTATTGATCGCCCATGATTTAGCGATTGATCCAATCCGTGCTGATGGATGAGAGAGACCGGAAAGGCAGCTGGGTGATTTATAGCCATGAGAGAGAAGATGAGGCCATGGGTTAGTGACAAAACGTCAGAGCTGCCTTATGAAAGCTTCGAAACATAGCAGTGTTCCACATAAACACAAACGCACACGTTTCTCTCTGCAGAGAATAAAAGTCTTATAATCGAATTCATTTTCATAAATGATTTTCTCCTTTTTGAGGAAGACGTATTTGTATTAACCTCTATTCTTGTTTGTCCTTGAACTTGCGACCTGATTGGCCAGAAGATTAAGGCATGGAAGCTCTGCTGCGCAACATTCCCTACGCACTCGTCACACGTGGGTCGGCGGTTACAAGGAAATGTATTGAAATTCTTGCCTGGGGTATTCACACGTACATTTCATTACTGATGCAGCAGACAGAGATAAGGTTGAAACATGCTGAAGAATTTCTTCAAGTTCATTTCACAATAGGTTTATTTAGCGTGTGTGAACACATAATTCACTTTTTTAATCTTTCTATTTTACAGGAAATAAATGATCACCTGGTTGTAGGACTTCATTTTGGCTCCAGTTAAGTGGTAGAGCGGCTTGGTGTGCGCCTGCCTCATGAAGTCCTTGAAGAAGTTGTTGATTTCGGCGATGGAGATGACGCACACCGTGGAGCTCGCTGTGGGCTCGGGGGAGTTCGGCTTGCTCTTGGCGAACGCAGCGAAGAGCACGTCTTCTCCTTCTTTAAAGCCCATCTCCCTGCGTAGGTTGCTTCCAGTTTTGGCTACGTGAGCGGCCTGGAGGACGTTGAACACCGTCTGGGTTGAACGTTTCCGTCTCCCTTTCTCCGAGTAGATGCACTCGAAGGGCATTTCCACGTAGTGTTGAAGCTCCAGGTCGGAGGAGCAGATACGGACGATTCGCGTGTGGAAAGCCCTGGAGGTGCCGCTTTCACGCTGCACGGTGAGGAAGTAAACAAACGAGCCACTGTGGAAGGAATAGACGTAGTGCAGAGGATAATTCCCGCGTAGCGCTGGCTTTAGATCCATGTAGGACTGCTCGGAAACAAACTCGAAGCGGTCCTGTGTGTCCCACATCTTTCGTACGGAGATGGTGTGGTGACGACGAGGAGCCGGAGAAGGATCTAGCGGCTCTGAATTTGCGATGAAGAACCTCACGACTCCGCCGTCTTCCACGTTCACGATCTGGGTTCCGGTCAGACCGGCGACGGAGCCGCTGCCGTCTTTGTTATGGGAACCCATGCAGGTCACGTCGACGTCTAGCCGCCCGTCTTCCAGCAGGTGCCGGCTGCAGACGCCGTTCCCGGCCGTGCCGCAGATGAACAGCTCGGGGTCGTAGTAGGTCTCCATTATCAGGGCCATGCTGGTGTTGTTAGCGTTGGGAGGTTGGCCGGTGCAGCCTTCACAAGCACTGCATTGTGGGCCATCGTGCACAGGTCCAGTCTTATATTCGTCTACTTTCTTGAGGTCGCCAGATAACGCATAAAGAATGTTGGTAGCACCGACGTACACGCTTCCGTTGAAACCTAGAAGCTTCTGGACAGGTGTGCTCGAGACAAAGCGAGGCAGGTCGTACTTCACGGAGAGATTAAGTTTGGAGATTTCACTCGGTTCCTTGCACAGGCCAAATATGCCCCAGCATAACGTCTGAAGAATGAGAAGAATGTATGCGGCATTGGGGAGGGTAATTCTCATTTTGCTTGCCTGGAGGGCAAAAAAAAGTCATATTATATTTCAACAGAATAAGCATGGAAAGTTTAATATTATTGTATATATATAATTAAAAAAATGTCAAAAACGTTTAGCAAACAAGTGGTTACAACTGGCGAAAGAATTTCAGTTCGGTTTTACCGTCCAATCAGCAGCTTATTGGTGAATAATGAAGTCTCATGAGGAAATTTATAAGAAAATCTATTTCATAATCATAACACCACCCAACCCTAGAGGTTTCATGATGTATGAAAACGAGCAGCGACGCATACGATACTGATATCGACACTAATACCAGAATGATTAACGAATCATAACGAAACATTTTGTTTAGCTCTGTCTTGGTTGCGTTCCTCGTAACGAGTTAACATAAACAGTAACCGGGTGTATCCGAAGGCCATTAGAAAATGATTCTGGGGCAAGTCCTGGTTAAACCGCATGTGCAATTCCTTCCTACGATCCACAAAAGCACTGAAATCACTAGTTACTATTTAAAAACGAGGAGTATCATAACAAGCTTTACGTGGAACCAGGCTGCAAAAAAAAGCCTGCAATTCACCGCCAACCACTGTTAACATAATGAGCGAATTTCAAACATCTACACAACATTTATGTGGTCATGCAGTGGCGGGGGATGAATCACTGCGGTGGCAGCCGCCGGAGAAAGCACCCGTGAGGGAGAGGCTAACTTTAGACGGCCCTCGAGGGAGCGGTTGATAAACTCAATTAAGGCGAGCCAGGCTGCAGACGCTGAAGAGGTGATTTATCTTTTAGTTGGCTGAAACGCTTTTCATTTAGGAGCTCTGCTCTGTAGAGCGAGAGACGTAGGGAGACGGAGAAGAGCTTCTTATGTTGCCTCCTGCCATCAAGGCCACCGGAGTGGGCTGACTGCCCTTATCTGTGCCTCACTAAAAAGACAAACAAGAGGAACAGGCTTCTGGACAGGAGGAAGCATTTTACTGGAACTGTGCATGTGTTAATAAGTAATTTGGGCGCAATTACTTTCTGATTAACCTGTTTAAACGGGATTTAAAATTTAGGGGCATTCGGACTGTAGTGCACTACGTAGGGCAACTCGAAAGCCTCGATGCACAAACAATTCTTTATTTATTATAAGTGAGATTTTGCAACCAGAACATCGTTAAGCAGCGTCATGAAACAACCGGAAGATGATTTTAACCTCCAATCAGCAGCTTACTGTAACTTCATGGGGCAATTCATTGCAAGATTGATTCCATAATCATAACAGCCATATCATTTTTTTTCCCAAGAGCTTCAGAAATCTATCATTTCTAAAAAAGTGCTTAGATCTGTACTGCCAGCCGATGATACGGTAAAAATATCATGATGCATAATATATAAATAATACAGGTACATTTTTTTCAAACATGCTGAAACATGGAAAGAAATCAAAAATGAAACATTTGACATCCTATCAGCTACGGGGTATTCTGAGTAACACTGGAGTACTCACAACACCTCCTGGGAGTCCTGTACCATGACTTCATTTATCGTGATATCGAGATATCGAGATCACACAGTCGTATCGCTCAGCCCTACCATGCAGTGCACTTCAGCCTATTTAGGAGGATATTTTGGCGTTTCAGTCAACACTCTTCAGATGTACCTGCCTCTAACTGTAAAACGTGCAGTGAGTGACTCAGAAAGTCAGAGGAGGAAAGATAAACAGTACGCTTTGTTGTAATATTTACAAAATAAATAACATCTCTTGGCTAAAAGTAGCAGAATGCGTAGCAGATCCGTAGCCATGGTAACCGAACTGCCCTGCCAGTTTAGTTTTTAAACAATTAAAACTTTTTTTTTTTTTGGTTTAAAAATTATACATATACAGATATATAAAAATACATACCTGTTTAAAAGGTGGTCTCACTGTCGTCGACAGAAAAACTAAAATAATCCGAAATCACATCTTCACATATTCTGTTAAGCGACTCACGCGCGCGCCTCTGGGTAAGCAGTCTCGCGCAGAATCGGGCTGCCAAAAAAGTTTCTCTCAGAGCTGAGCAAGTCTCCTTTTATTAAAAATAAATAAATACAACATCCGAACAGGACAGAAGCTCTGACTGACTCTCGGATTGTACAGTGATACCGGGGGAAAACGCTACACTTTCACTCCGTACGCGGTCACACTGTATATAAACACAAACCGTTAAAGCTTTCAGCGCAGCTCGCGCAGGGCGCGTGTGAGTGAATCGAGTGATGGTGCGCGAGGCTTCAGGTGAACGCGGACTTTTTGCAGCGGCTTGCGTCATCAGTCGCCCAGCACGCTGATTGGTCGGTGAGCGCGAAGGACTTCGTCTCAGTATTGTTTATTAAGAAGAAGTAGAAATAGAAAAAGAACTTAGGATCAACGACAAGGATCATAATAATAATAATAATAATAATAATAATAATAATAATAATAATAATGATGATGATGATGATGATGAATAACAGGATGTTTGAGGTGCGGGGCCAAAATAATAATAATTTAAAAAGAAAAAAAAAAGAAAAGAAAAGAAAAGAAAAGAAGGCGCATAGACAGCATTAACCCCTGTTTTTGCTTCTACAGAGTTACTCTAGAGAGCACATTTTATCACACATACGAGCCCCTAGAGGGCACTTCAGCTCCTTTTCTCGCATGTATGGAAGCCTCGAGGGCACAGCAAGTCGTTTTGTCCACTGTAAGGACACATATTAAGGCACATCCTGCTCCCTGGCATGTAGGGGCATCCTAGAAGGCACTTCAACACATTCTTACTCATTGTGGCACCCTAGAGGGCATTTCATTGTGTTGTCTATTTGAAGGGCAGCCATTAGGACACATCACATTCCCATGCGCATAGCGGAACCCTACTGGGCATTTCATCATGTTTTCTCAACTGCGAGGGCACTTCATTGGAAGTAGAAGCACCTTAGAGGACTCTTCAATGAGTTTTCTAAGGTGCACCTGTCTATCTATCTATCTATCTATCTATCTATCTATGTATGTACATGAAAACATCCTAGAGGGCACTTCATTATGTTTTTTCCACTACAGGGTACTTCATCTGTGCCCTAGATAGCATAGGGGAACTAAGGGTGCAGCACACCCAACTTTCAGTTTATCTTTAATAATAATAATAATAATAATAATAATAATAATAATAATAATAATAAGAGGAAGAAGAAGAAGAAGAGTTTATATAGAACACCTCAGATGCATCTTTTCTTCTTTAAATATGCATCTTGTAGTTAGTTTTTAGGGGAAAGCTTGAAAGACTGTGTAGTGCCTTATAATGCATTAGTGCACTTTAGGAAGGATTTACTGCCATACTGGAGAATATTCAGCACACTCCCACAATGAAATCCCACAAAGCACTCAGTAGCCTGGTGTCCAAGTGATGTAGCCTAGGGGATGCAGGATACCCATAATGCACTTCATGGCTTGTAGGTAACAGGGAACTACACTTCGTACAGAGGTGTAAGAACGCATGGGAACACATCTGGCCTGTTTTTGTTTTGTGTGTGTGTGTGGGGTTTTTTTTTTTTGCGTTTGGCTCAATATTTCATGATCATTGCAGCATAAATTAATAACTCGGGCTGTCTGATGTACACTCTCAGAAATAAAGCGTCCAAACTGTTCAGTTCCTTGTTGCTGGTTTGGTTCCATCATTGTGTATCTTGTACCTTAAATAGGTGATTATTAGCCCAGGTAAAGTACAGTTTAGTACCTTTTTACCGGGTGCATTTGGGTTTTCCCCAATTTACCTCTTTGAGTCTTTTCTTCAACATTGCCTCATAATCAATCTCATAATTATTTTATATACTTGTATCAATAGGAGTAACTGTCCTAGGGGCATTTCCACATTAGCAGATAACAGCCCTTCTACATATCTGATTGTTATCTTTGTGTTCAGTGGAAATTCATCCACAAGACGCTCCTTGATGCAACAAAATGGAGCACATATTAACTAATAACATCCAATTAATTATCTGATGCATGAGTAGGATTTCATTTTTGTCTATAAAAAGAGTAGTCATTATTTATTACACAAGTTGTAGGTTTTTTTGTTATATGTGTTAATGATGTGCATCATGCGTTCAGACAGTGAAGATCCGGTTGTGAAACAAGATAGAGAAGAAAAGGTCACTCTGCCAAGCTGACTCTGAAACCCGGTGTTTGTGTGTGTGTGTGTGTGTGTCACTCTCAGCTATGACACACTCGGCAAACATGATTCACTCATTCAGCTTCACCACACCACCTGTTTCTAGCACGTTTTCGGGCAAACAGCTCACATTTCACAAATATTTGGGGAGATTTATTATTCCCTGACTAATATGCAATGCTGCTCTTCCACATTTGTACTATTTCATACCAGGTTTATACTAATCAAATGCAGTTGTTTTAAAGCAAACTGTTGCTATGCCATCTAGTGGTGATACTAGTGCACTGCATTTACACGTTAAACATAAGTAGCAGCTTGAATGTCGTATAAAACTTCAGTACATCTGATTTGACCAAAAATAAAAATTACAAAAAAGGAGAAAAAGGTTAAAACAGCATGTTTTTACTGTAGTAAACATCTGTTAGCATGCATGTTCATAAACAACAGAACCATATAAGAAAATACTGATGAATGATATACATATGATGAAGTATGAAGAATCAAGACTGGGGCTTATTTCTGTTTAGCCCAGACTGTCAGGTGATTACACAGACTGACACGCCACATAGATTTCATTTCAACTGCTTCACAGACACATCCATAACACATCATCAGCAGTGAAATGCAATAACCTGTAAATGTAATAAACATGAACGAGGTCTGATTTTGCACTTATGTTTCAAAATGCATTTGGAGAACTGAATAAAGTAGACTAAGCAAACACTGTCCTCTCAAAGTACAAAGCGCAGCTCTTCTGTTGACCCTGCTTACTTTAGTAAGAAGCACGGCGTGATTACAGACCCGTGTGGGCACACTGTGTGTATGAGTAACAGATTTATGTTTATGATGAGACCCCAGGGCTTAAAGTAAAGCTCAGCTGTAATGGTTTCTGAGCTTAATATTGTGACTAGACATCACTGCCCACACACAGAATACTCTCTTTGCTGAATTCCACATAACTTCACAATTTCAGAAGATTATAATCTTCAACAGATGCTACATAGAGGTGATCTCTCCATGATCTGGAGAGTGTTGTTGTAAGTGACATGTATATATGTTCAATGATGGTTTTCGGGTGAACAGTTTACTATAAACCTCTTTTGCTATCAAAGTCTTTTGCTACCGAATCAGCATCTTTAAATTCACTTATACTGTACAAGCAGAACATTAATGTAAAGCTGAGAGGTTTATAAAGGCACATTTTATTGGATAATATTCAAAAATGAAGATATTTTGATAGGATACCATTTTAATTTCTTCTCTCTGTGATTTCTGTGTGTGTGTGTGTGTGTGTGTGTGTGTTTATCTTTTATTTGATGTGTATATAGACAGAGTCAGCCAAAAATACACACTTCAGGAAAAGAAAAATTTGTGGAAATATTTCAATACTAGATTTATTCAGACATCACAAGATGAATACAGGTTACCTTTGGCCTCTACGATTACAAGTGGTGGCCGTTAGCTTCCAGACGTTTATGTGTAGAAGTGTTCCTGAAGTGTGTGTACATTTGTATCAAATTAAATGTCTTCTTCTTTTTTCTTTATTTTGTACCAAGGGTGCGTAAACTTTTGCACTTAGTAATTGGATCAGAAGACCACACAGCACATCCTCTTACTTTTAAGAGTTCACTCATCCATCGAGTGAGACAGACTCATCGTGGGATTTTATTTATGACCTTGAGGTCAATACAGTGCAGGCTAACTGCTGACCAGGCCAAACTGCTGCTGTAAACTCTAGCTGATGGTTGAATTATTACAGGTTCACTCAGGGGACACACCTACCTCCTCTGTCCATCTCGTCAGTGATTTAGCGTTCCGTTTCCGCAGTCAATAATATCGTTTAAGACATTGTTTCTTACAGTTATTCAGATTGGCAGTTGACATGATAGAGCTGTCCATCAGCATCAGGACTGAAAGGCGGGGCTCGTACGCTGTTAAAGACCAGAGTGAAAATATACATACTGTACACGAGAAGCTCAGCATCTCAGGATCGAACGCCGAACCCCGGAGCTGTGAGGCAGCAATGCTGACCTAATGCTAAGCAATTACCTCATTATAGCTAAGCTCACTCGTATTGTTCCACATATATTAAACGGATTAAATATGAGCACTGATATGTAAGGATGTGTTTTCTTAACATTTATTAAAGAAGTCAATCAGCAACAGTCAGAGGTAAAGCTGTAACTTTCAGTTATCTTCAGGACGGAGGGGTTTTCACGTAACAAGCTGCGTGTTTTATCTTTTTTTTTGCTTCAAGAGAGTGAAAAAGGAGAATGCGAGTGAGGGAATGACAGTCTATCAGTGGAAATATTGTTATATTATTGGTGCAGGAAAAAACTCTTATTCTCTGACTTTGATAGCAGTAAAAGCAGTAACTCAGCAAGGACAAACTCAGCAAGGACGCCAGGGACTGTAATTTGGATAAATTGTCATCTATTAACATCACTGATCCATACAACCTGACTGCAAAAAAGTATATCGCCCACTATCTTGTTTACGGTGTAGGTGCGTATACATGTGAACAGTTCTGACGTTATAAATCCCTTGAAGCATTTCACTAACGGCTGGGTGCAGGATTTGATTACATTTCGACCGAAGGACTACAACAACACAGTCCTGACACAGCAAACATAAGCTGACTGTAATCAAGGAGACTTGTGATTAGCACAGCATCCTTTACTGGCGTTCAATTTTCCTCACATTATAGCAAGATATTACAAGCATATTACAAATTTAGGCCAAAACAACGCATGGGTATAATGCTAACCGTAGCTAGTTCAGAAGACAGAAAACCAGCACATTCAGTACTGTTAATTAAGCAACAGCTTACCTTTATGAAAATGTCGAGAGCAAAGGTACAGACCATAAACGGAGAGATCTTAGTGGAAGTGATGCCTTTGCATCTCACCGCTGCACTTGTGTTTGAGATTTATTCTACCTTCAATTAACATACTTTTGCCTTTTGTTATTCTGCATCATAAAAAAGCCCGTGCAGCTATTTGTACCGTGTACCTATCACTACAATCGTTCTATGTAAAATATTATATGAATTTGGTGCTTGGCTGGTTTGTGGAACAACCAGGGAAGCTACTTTAGGAGGGTTTAGTGGATCACAAACTATAACGGACAAAACGTATTTTCCTTTAATTTAGAAAACGGTTTGGTCTGCTGGCTTCATCTGCTGAGTTGCAATCCAAAGGGACTCTGGTTACTTTAATTCATCCAAGTTTTGTAAGATGTCGAAAAGAAAATTCCCCGAAATACAAAATAATGGTGACGAACCCAAAGCGTGCTTCGGTTTTATGTCAAGACTGACAACATGAGTGAGAACAGAAACTAACGTATTTCATAAACGTTCTACAACATTAAAAGTAATTATAAACGGATAAAAAAGTATGAACAATTGAACAATTGTAATCATTGGGAAATTGCTGTGGTAAAGAGGAGGTTTCAGGACGTGCTGTTACAGGACAATGAAGAATGTAGGCATGGTAACAGTAACTCTGCTTCATCGCAGCACCCTGTTGTTGATTATTTTCCTCTAACAGCATGTCACGCCATGGTTGAGGAAACCAAAAATCATGATCACAGGTTTTTTCAAAAATGAAGACACTGGTTGTAGTTACAGTCGCTATTTCTTTAAACAACAAAGTGCATTATGCATACTAGCCTGCTGCAATGCACTATGGGAACACACTGGAGGTTCAACTGGAAGTTTAACTATAGTATATATAGCAAAATGGTGCACTATATAGTGATCAGTGTGCAGTTTCAGACATATTGCTGCTGTTAAATTTGCTTTAGTACTTCACAACAGCATGTTTTAAGGATTCATACATGATTTGGCAACTATGGTTTAGCAAAATTAAGGTTCAGTGCACCATTCACCGTTAGGAAAGAAGTGTTTTCTTTTTCTTTCTTTTTTTTTTTGGAAAAAGATCAAAACCTGAGACATGTATGTTTATCTGAAAATGATCTCCCTGGTGAATCGTAAAGCAGTCAAAGGGATAAACCAGCATTTTGTTTTCCTGCTCTGAGGTCAATACTTTTTAGTCTTGTTAAATGGTAAGTGCTAAAACATCTACAGTGTTGTTTTTCTTACATGAAAATGAAAATCAGAAATGAATCACTGTGTACACAAGGTGTCGCAACTCGCACTCCCCGGAACGAAACCAGGACTAGGAACGCTCCTCGCGTTGCCATCGCTACCACCTCCAGCG
>JAQMYM010000002.1:23906481-23923993 GCA_030014255.1 Parauchenoglanis ngamensis | reverse complement strand
CGTCAAGCCGGACACCCTCTCCCGGCTCCATTCCCAAGATGACAATCTCGAAACCCCGGCCACCATTCTGAACCCCGACTGCATCGTGGGACAGGTGCACTGGACCCTTTTCAGGGAGGTTCGCCAGGCTCAGGCTCTCGAGCCACCCCCGGACGATGTGCCGCCTGGCCTCGTCTTTGTGCCCACCGCCATGCGCCCTAGGGTCCTTCAATGGTGCCACAACGACCACCTGGCCGGCCACCCGGGGCGCCGACGCACGTTAGAATTGGCCCAGCGACGCTTCTGGTGGCCCAGTATGAAGGACTACATTAACGACTATGTCCGAGCCTGTACCATCTGCGCCCGCAGCAAGCCAGAGAACCGGCGCCCCCAGGGCCTTCTCCAACCCCTTCCCGTTCCTCGACGCCCATGGTCGCACCTCTCCCTGGATTTTTTCAAGTACGGTTTCATTTTACCCGTGTTTTTGACTCGTTCTCTGCGCTCCGCCCGCGCTCTCCGATCACCGCACCAAGGACGACGCACGGCTGGATTTCCTCCCAGTAAGACTCTCGCTCTACTATCGCTGTGCGCGCCGCCGCACTTGGGGTCTCGCCACTCTGGCCGTAACACAAGGATATGCTGGCATGAAAGTGAGCAAAAATGTCTACATAAAATCATTAACGTGATATTTCTAAGCCTATACCAGCATGCCGTGTTGTTTAACTGCAACACAACACAACTGCTCCCAAACGTAAAGTTAATACTTGGTGACTTCTTCGTCTTTAAAGAGAAACACTGCTGAACCTTTAACCTTTAAATCTTACAACTATGTATTCTCAGATTTGTGCATGTTGACGTCTGTTGATTCTAAATACAGACCGCATACTTTATAGTGGCCCTATACACTAAAGTGTTCTTTGAAAAACCAAGTCTTAACCTCTTGGCAGAAGCAACTAGACTGTTTTTATTTAAAATGTTTCTTGAAACTCTGAGCTGAGTTAGCTGCAAAAAATTCCTCTAATGGAATTCCAGTACTTAATTTGGGCAGCTATCTGACTCTGTTAACAAGATCTCTGTTTTTCCCAATGCTTTGCAACAATGAAGATATTTCACATGTGTGTAATGTTATATTTATACTCAAGGGGAAGCAGGAAATGGCCAATCGCAACAATGGTAGTTCCTGGAGACTATAAGAATGGACGAGTGTTTCAATCTGTCATTTACTTCCACTTTTCCTGATGGGGGTCGCAGTGGCCGTACGAGAAGCTCGGTCCAGACGTCTCTAAACTCAGCCATACATTTTAGCTTGATTAATCTTGGTGGATCTCTCCAGCAGGTCATGGGCCTGCCTCTGGTTCTCCATCCAGTAGAACATGTCTGATGCAGTTCCAATCAAGGGTCACTGTAATCCTCATAAAGTACCCAAACCACCTCTCAGTTCAGAGCAGCAGCAGATCTAGTACTCCAATCCTCTCTCGGACTGTCGAGCTCCTCACGCTATCATGGGGAAAAAACCTGCAGAGGAACTTCATTTCTGCAGCTTGTGTCTATAGATGAGGGTGGGGATGTAGACTGACCAGTAAACAGAGAACTTTGTGCACAAACTGAAGTTCTGCTTCACTACCACAGATGTCTAAAATATTCTTTATGGGTGCCAATAATTTTGCAAGCTATTCTATTTTAAAAGTAAGGTTACTATGAGATATTTTTCCAATTGTATATTTTAGGGTGCCTGAAAGTCTAAGTGTAACTTAGCCACAGTGGCTGAGAAATCAGAATAGGTGCAATCACACACCCACACGCGCACACACACACACACACACACACACACACACTTTATCAGAGATTCATTACACCAAAGCTCATCAAAACAAGTGCGGATCAAAGCTACATTTCAGAGGAATTTCCTTTCAGTAAGATTTTCCTGCCAGCTGTGAAAAGACCGAGACGTGTTTGTAAAAATGTTATTCATCCGTTTCCATGGTGATGTGATTCAGTTTAGTAGAAATAAACACCTGGTGCTGATAGATAGTGAATTACAGCACACCTTTTTGGGCTACGTGTCAAACTCAACCTCAGAAGGTTCCATAATTGTAGCCACCAGCCTCCATCATGCCATACACACTGCTCCCCGAAGCTGTCTCTTACATTACACACGTCTTCACAACACACACCTTCAAATTACACACTCTAATATAAACACAGTACTACAGCACTGTATATCTACAGCCGTAGGTTCACGTGGGATCATGAGAAAGTTTCTCAGCGTCTCTTTTTCTGAGCGCTTTTGTCCTGTTGCAACTTTCCTTCGGGCTTCTTTAACATTTGATATGAAATCAGAGCAACAGCTGTCGTGATGCCCTGAGGGAAGAGGAAACAACAGCTATAAATGAGCATTTCGCTGACAGACTGGTGAGGTGAGGTCATGGAAATGTGAAATGAAAACAAAGTGGTGGTCTTGTAATACATCATTATTCGTACTCAAGCTCAAGACTGAGAAACAAGAGCTACTGTGTGCCTTCACATGTTCCCAGAGCCTTACTGCTGATGTCTTACATTCTCAGGAATTAAATTCAACAAGTCAAGATGAAGCTCCTTTCCCAGTGATCAGGATTTACACCTGACTTTAATTTACCGGTTCGAGCCCATCAGAGACTTGACTAGTCTAAGTTTTCAAAACTACACATGGATTGTAATTTGTGTCACAGAGATCTTAGTGCTGTAGTCTAAAAGACTGTCTCAAAGACCAATGCACTTATTAAAGGCCCACTATGTAGGATTTAGAGGGATCTAATGGAATATAGTATACATAAGTATGTCCTCATTAGTGTATAATTACATGTAACTACAAATCGTTGTATTTTTGTAAGCTTAGAATGAGCCCTTTATATCTACATAGGGAGCGGGTCCACCTCTACGGCGCCGCCATGTTGCTCCGCTACAGAGAGCACTTTCCGTGGTTCACGTTTTTACAAATGGCAGCATGAAGGAAGGAAGGAAGGAAGGAAGCACCAGAAAGACGGCAAAGAAGAGGAAAGGAAGACAAGGAAGAAGAAAGAAGAGGAATCAGTGTTTGATGGAGCTGGAGAACAAGTTTGAGAAGCCAAATTTTGTAAAATGGAGGATCAAACTTATGTGATATTAAAGGCTACGGCTATTACAGATGAACAAACTTACATGTAAATTTCTATACTTATTGATATTAAATCTTGCAAACTGTTATGGTTACATTTGTAAGCAAAATAATGAGGTAATGCACTGAAATGTCACCTGTCTGTCATCAGAAAGCCCCGCCCACATAGGCAAGGAATTGAGAGTCTTCACTGCAGAAGGAAATGTCCATGTGGAGGAGCTGGACCTGATTCAAGTCCTTCTATAACTCCTAACCAGCGTACCTGCCTGAAACACACAGAGTTGTCTCCACCCACCGTGGGCTTTTGGCTTGACTTCGCCTAGATCAGGACTGACTCCACCTCCTGGACCTTTTGCTCTGCAGTAAGGAATATCTGATATAAAACCTGTAGCAAAAGGATAAAGATGAACATTTATCAGTGATGCTGATGATTTGATGAGTGTGAAATGGACCGCTCCATGGTTGTAGCTGTCATCACTGGAAGTAGACCAGCAGGGGGTGCCATTACATAACTCAAAGCTAAAATGTGCAACTAATAGTTCATAACTGGAAATAAGTAGTTCTAACTACTTATCTATCTATAATCTTCAACTACAACAACAAACAACTAAGGCAGTCAGTCACAGAACACACAGGCTTTGTATCAGCAAACAATCGCATGACTGTACTGAGTGCTGGTTACATGTCCTCGTAACAGAAGGGTATTTTCTAGTGAACTTGGCTAAATAATATTAAAAGTTCATCCTTTAAAACTAGTAATAACACTTTATGCATACTTTAACACACACTAAATGTATTATGTTAGAAATAATCTATAGCAACACACTACAAATAAGTCATGAATGAGAATATTTTAAATCCATTTAGTTTTCAAATAACTAACTGGTTAACTTAAGTTAGTTTATGATACATGTGTATGGATGTTTATATTCCATAAACACATCTTCAGCTAATATTCACTCGGGTACAGTTGAACCTATGCTTTGGGTGGAATTGAAGCGTTCCACTGACGCACTAGAACAAACTACATTTAAAAAGGTCTTTAAATACACGTAATCACACTTATGCTTCAGAATGTAAATATATAAATACATAATATACACTTATTCCTGTGGACTTTCTTATACTATATTCAAATGCATTATGAAAAATACTGTAAATTTTAAGTGTCTCTCCAGAAAGTATAGGAAATAAAAAACTTTTAAAACCCTTTATGCTCGAAATCTACTATTTGAAGCATCTCTTTTTAGTATATATATATTTTACAAATACTTGCACATATTTATATCTATATCTTATAGTTTTTATTATAAGCTCGTATAACAGCATATCATATTTTTATCTGCTTAACCCAGAAAGTAAAAGCTTACTGTACATATTCAACATATCTAGCCTTGTTTATTTTTTACTTTCTGTATATATTATATTTATATATTGAACCTGTACTGTTTTTTTTAACTTTGCACAATGCTACTATTTGCACTAGTGATTAAAATGCAGTTCAGCATGTCTGTTGAGCACCTGTACAATGCAATGATAGATAGAGAGATAGATAGAACTTTATCATCTGTCTATCTACCTAGCTAGCTATGCACTTAAGTACGTGCATTTTCCACAACAGCACCTGTTAGCTTAACTTAGCATGGAGTTCTTGCTAATTTTTCTTCTTTGTCCAGCAGGAAGCTGCTTTAAACAGTAGAGAATGTTTGAAAAAAGAACGTACACCCTACACTGAGAAATGAACCGCACTAAAGCGCTGTATATCCGTGACTCTGATTAGTTCTGTTGGAACGTATACCCTTTAAGTTCCAGTGCGTTTATCCTCCATGTTCAGCAGTGAGGCTTATTAGCCTCCGTCTTAGCACGCAAGTCTTGCATGGCTTATTACATCTGACCTTAAAAGTTTATAACTGTGGCGCTACAGTATCCCGTATGACTCAAAAAATCCACTCCCATCGCCATCTTAAATGGTATTAATGACCTTGGCGTTGACTTTGCTGAGGTGGACTGCGAAAGCTCCCTTTTTAGGAATCTTGGGAATGAATAAACAGCAGGCTAATGAGCGAGGACTGGATTTGAAGTGAGCCTGGGTTTAGCTGTTTATTTCACTCAAACTCTCCACTCTTTAAACACTGCCTAGCTGATGTTTATAAAAACCTGGCATGACTCAAAAGGCTCGTGCCAGTTCCCTCTGGGATTTTATCACAGCTCAGACACCGGGCTTCCTCATGAGAGCCGAGTTTAAATCTCAACTTATAAAGCATTAATATAAATCAGATATATATCCAGGATTTATTTTAGAACAAAATGGTGTGGCAGTGTGGTGAGATTCGACCCTCACGTCATCTCTGCTTAAAGAGAGCGATGCAGCGGTGCTTTAGTCCTTTAGTCTGTCCTGCTCTCTCACTTCCTCATCTGTACACTCTGCTAAAACAGATGCCCAACTTTCATGCTAATACCATGAACACACTCATCACTCTCATCGATCGTCTCATCGATCGCTGACTAGCCGAGCTGACGCTTCCCGATATCCGGTTTATTGTTTTTGTTCTGAAAGCACGTGACCGCTCCCTGCTAGCTCTCTGTGCAGCAAAACCTCCATTGCTAGTCATCCCTTCCAAACTTTTTCATCATTCGCGTATCATACGTGGAAGCTTTGTCCAAAATATGCCTTGATTTCTTTCCATCGCGGCCGCCTACGAGACGACCGAGGCCGGTTTTTCCGTTACATACGGAATAACCATGCGAGAACGGAACAGGATCGAGCGACAGAATATAAAATATCGATATTTTGACAATTTCAGATTACAATTTAAGATCTGGGATTTTGCCGGATTGATCGACGGATTCCAAAATGGAGGCTCGCTACATGGCGCAGAGGATTCTGGGAAGGGTGAGCCGGTCCCTTTAAACTCCCATTGGGACATCAGAGAAAAATAGACCTCAAACTTCTCACAGATATAAAAGAAAATACAGCATCAAGTAACAAATTAGCATTAGAACCACTACATATCGAGCATCATGAATATCTGTGTATAAACATGTTTAGAAGTTGGGAGTTTTCCTGTAATAGTGTTAAATGACAGACAACAAACTATAACACTGGTTCATTTGTTTTTTTTAATGTGCATGGCGTGATGTTTACAGTAAAAAGCAGGGAAGGAATGTAAAAAAATACAGCTCTCGCATAGCAAGAGGCTCATTTCGTCACACGTTTTCCCATCCTCGCAGACAGCAGGTAGACAGCAAGGCGACCGAGTCGAAGTGAGCTCAATGGCAGTTGAAAAGAGATTAAGCGCCCCGGTTTCTTTTTGGAGTCCAAGGGGCTGAAAGATTTCAGCTTGTTGCCAGTCTTTGCCAGTGTGTGAGTCCGACAGTGAACAAATCAAAAAGCAACAAGGATCGATCGATATTGTTATTATTTCCAGGCACTTGATTTCTTTCTTTACACAAACAAATACAGACATACAAACTATGTCATGATGTAATACATCTCAGATGATCCATAAACAGTTATGAACAAGAGTAAGGATTGAAAAATAAAAACAAATGACATAATAATAAAAAAAAGTACTTCATGTTCATATAGTGGATGTTTGCTAAAGCAGTGTCTTCATGCTAAAAGCTCAGCTTCACTGATGCTAAAAGGCTTCTTAGGTTTTAGTTAAGCGTAGAAGCTGTCATTCTGTAATGTCACTCAAAAAAAAAAAAGAAAAGAAAAGCTGGTTAAAGGATTGCGCATGTTGCGAAAGCAGGTACAGTCTCTTGTGTTAGCTTCTGCTGACCGTTTCACTGAAGTCAGCTGGTTTCGCCTCGTGTTTGGACCGTGGTACAGCGACGGCAGCATGCAGTGTCATGGGCAGTCTCGAAAATCAGCAGGAACACGCCCACTTTATCATTTTATTACAAAAAAAATAATCAATCCCAACAAAATAAACAAGTATACGAAGCCCTGGGGAGGCGACGAAAAAATGCTAACTATATTACTTTAAAACTCGTGCACAGAAATTGTGCACATGTGAAAAAACAACAACAATCGTTCAATTTCCTGTATGTTATTTGAGACCCTGGTGTTGATTTATTTACGCGCTTTAAATTGGTGTCTTAATATATTTGATGTTCTCATTTTATTGATATTTGTTTAAGGTAAAAAAAAACAAAATAATAAAATAATTTAAAAAATTTTTAAAGTTACTGTTATACATTATTCATACTCTTAATTTGCAAATTAATTAAAGCGTTTCAATTCATTTGTAGTAAATTACACTGAGAGCACCTGCCATGTTATAGTTTAGTTACAAAAACAAAAATGAAGTAAAATGAGGGCAAAATGTCATTAATGTGAGGAGTGTTTATGACAAAGTAAGTGTGTGAGATTTGGTTATTGGGGTTTTTTTTTTTTTTTGGATAACTTAAATTATTTTAAGTTATCTTTTTCATGTTATCTGTCTTTATAACGTTCCTACGAAACAACTTTTTTCCTGGCCTGGGCTTTCTGTAACTCTCCACATGGAAATGGGAAACTTTTTAACCTTTACCGAACTTCCACAAGGAATTATGAAGGATAAGATGTTAAAAGTTTAGTTAAGACTAACAAACTGAGGGGAAAAAAAGATCGAAGAAATAAATGTGGATCCAAGCACGAGTGAAGAGGGACGAAAACAAGCACTACAGATTCACAGCCTTGTCCCAGGAAGCGGAATAAAACGCAAGGCTGATCTGCTGCTTGTTTAGTGATAAACACTAACAAATTACAAAAGAATAAAATCTCTAATAATATTTCATAGATCCGTAGAGAAGCCCAGACTGGAGGGACAGGAAAATCATAAATCTGAGACTCAGAAGGCTCGCTATTCTTTTCACGTCAACCTCTTCAACATGAAGGGCATTTTTTTTTCTTTTTTTCTCGTTCGCTCTCTCCTTTATTTTTAGCTTTATTCCCCTCCTTCTGAGACTCCACCCACTCCACAGAACCCCACCCACCCCCGGCTTTATTGCTTCCTTCACTTTCTGCGCTCCTACACCACCTTCGTGCTGGTGACGCGGACGTTGCTGAAGCACTTCCCCATGGCTTCGAACAGCGGGTCGCAGAAGGTGTGCACGCAGATGGAGTAGACCTGGCTGATGCAGTGGATCTCGATCAGGTAGCTCTTCACGCACGGCACCACGGCCCAGATGTGCAGGAAGGACAGGATGGCGAAGAAGATGCCCCAAATCAGCGCCAGCGGGATGCCCACCAGCGCCGTCAGCAGCCGGTAGAACCAGTACTTGGTGACTGTGAACGTGGTGAAGCTGGCTTTCCACACGCCATCAAAGCTGTAGGTGCCTGCAGGCTCAGCGATCACGTCCTCAAAGTCCACCTGCACGGAGACCAAGGGTTAGTCTATAGGTTTTATGGCAACAAATCCAAAAGTGCTTTATTTCTCTTACACCACACCAAAAAGAACCATTTGTTTATCCATTAAAGAACAAGTCATACTTTTTATCCATTTATAGTAACATTCAATATTAGGGAACATCCTTGAAACAAGTTGTACCTACATTGTCAGTTATATTACAGCAGCTATAAACAGTTGTTCCCCTTACCTGCCTCTCTTTCAAAGTTACAAAATTATTTATGCCGACCAATTTATTTAATGTTCACATTCCTATTGAAAACCTGCCAGAAATATCCTCACTGGCCAAAAGCAGACCCCAAACAAATCACGGCGAGTCTCCTGCATCTGTAGCCAGGTGGAATGGCGTAAGTTTCTTTTCATTTTTTACCTGAATTGCTGAGCTACACCACTCTTCAAAAGTGGCACTGCTAGCTCTGTAGGTCTTCCAGGTGTGGAAATGAATTCTATACGGCATGTTATGATTTACTGAGAAGGTTAAAGTTGGACGAACTTTCATGCTGGCTTGACGGAGCCCACTAAACATGTTAAAAGATCTTGATTCTACAATGTTTCGTTGTTTTTATTTTAGGCAAAATAGTTATATTGTTTAAAGTTTAAAATGTTAAAACACGTAGTTAGTAATGGGGACTATGTTATGATAGCTGGTCACTAACTGGTTGCCTTGGCTTTCAGGTGGTTACTGTTGCATTCCAAGCAGTTGGTAGGGTGTTGCTACGTTGCTATGTGGCTGCTCTGTGGTTGCCAGGTGTTTGCAAAGTGTTGCTACATGATTGTTATGGTATTCTGAGTGGTTGCTAGGGTGTTACTATGAGGTTGCTGGGTATTCCAGCTGATTGATGTTACTATGGTATTTCAAGTGGTTGCTAGGGTGTTACCCGTTGGTTGCTATAGGATTGCTAGGTGGTTGCTATGGAGTTCTTAATTCATTGTTAGGGTGTTGCTAGGTGGTTTCTATGGCATCCTGGGTGGTTGCTTGAGCGTTACTATGTGGTTGCTACGGTATTCCAAATCATTGCTAAGGTGTTATTCGTTGCTTGCTACAGGGTTCCTGTGGGATTAAGTCATTGCTAGGGTGTTGCTAGGTGCTTGCTATGGCATTAGAGTGGTTATTAGGTGGTTGCTGTGGTATCGGTTGCTAGGGTGTTACTATGAGGTTGCTATGGTATTCGAAGTGTTTCCAGGGTAATGGCTATGGTATCACAAGCGGTTGCTAGGGTGTTGCTATGTGGTTACTATGGTATCCAGAGTAGTTACTAGGGTGTTACCAGGTGATTGCTATGTTCCACATTCCATGTGGTTGCAATGAGTTTGCTAGGTGGTTGCTGTGGAACATCAGCTGGTTGCTATTTGTGTTCCAAGGGGTTGCTAGGGTGTTAGTTGGTGGAGCATGGCTTAAAATCATCTGAAGGAAGGATCGATAAACCACTGAACCATTCGGCATGTATTACAATCACACAATTCTTGTGCAGAATCTACGATCGCGCCAAAAATATTAGAGATAATAGTAATCATGAGAAGAAGAAGAAGAAGAAAAGATAACTACTGAAACTGTAAACTGTGACACTGATTCTGTGATACAAATGGTTTTGCACAGCTGATGTCGTACCCGTGCAGACGTTTTTTCCAAACTATAAAACTGCTGTTAATATGCATTAGCACTCCATAAAAACACCAAGTTACAACTCTCACTGTTCGATCAAGTCCATGCAAAGTACAACATGGTGAGTGTGCATGGAACTAAAAAAAACCAAAACGATACACTGTTATCAATGTCACACCGTGGTACGGGGTATTTCCAGTACACCACCCACACTCCACTCCCCATTCCTCAGAGACAGCTCCGTTACACAATGCAGTGGTCTCGTGTGATTATTAATCCCTCACTCACACACGGCACGATGTATCGCACTGCACAACATAAATCACACCCAAAGTTTAGCGTAGGAGCTTAGCGCGAAATCAAACACACCTTAAAAACCCTCTGTAGATCTGTGCACCTGCTTCTACTCTACTCAGACGTCACCTGAATTACTATTTATACCACAGTACTGTTGGGTTCTGGACTCTGATTGGTCAGAAAGTCTTGGGCTTGTAATAATGTTATTGTTTCCATAGTAACAGTACACTTACAGGGATGGCGGATGTTCCGCATAATCTAAAGCCTTATAACAACATGATTAGAGATTACAAAATGTTATTTTGTTTCAAAAATGTATACATTGTGATATGGTGAGGTCTTCTGTATGGAGGTGTTGGAGCATTCATGGAAGGAGTCTCCAGTGTCAGTGCTTTGTGACGGTTTTCCGACGTCAGTAACATGGCAAGCTATGGGAAAATAATCAACCTTAGTCTGGATTTTTTTTTTTTTTTAATCCAAATCTTTCTAAAATGGCCTGATTTTTAACTGTGTTGGTTTTAAATCTGTTTCACAGGTAAAAGAGACCTTCTAGAAATTTCTTCAGCCATCTGGCGTGTGTTTAACCAACGTCTGGAAAATGGATTTATGTTCAGAGTAAAAATAAACTCTCAAAAACGCCCCCGAAATGAAAGATTGTAAGATGTGAAATCCGCTAAAACTCCTAAAGAATTCCGCTAAAAATCTGCTCGCTCATTCATCAATCTAACTGACTGCATGCGGTTCCAGAACTACGAGTTTCGAGGAAATTGGAATGACTGGAATGAGTAAAAACTCCTTATACAGCTACTATAGATGTGTATATGGATATCTATTTTCTTAAAGAAAATTAATTATTCTTCCGGACAGCATATTTTCCTCCAACACAATGACTATAAGAGTCCTGATCATAAGAGCTGTACTCTGAAACATTTGGATTCATGACTTGAATCCAACGGAAACAGAAATGAGGAACAGAAATTATGTTTAAAATGCTATTTAAACAAAAAATGCCATCATTTTGAATCGAAATCAATTTGAAACGCTTTCTTTCCAAATTCCTTTATACGATAGGGAATAAAATCCAACCACGTTGCTGCTGTGTGTTTGTTTGTTTATATTTTGTTGGTCCTTTTTTATTCAAGTAACTTGCATATTAATCATTTCTTGTGCAAATCTAATAGATTTGTAGTAAACATAGAAACTGGTATGGACTAGGCAAGGAATGTCCTGCAGTGTTATATTCTTCTTATTCCACAGCAGTTTGCCAATAATTACATTTAATGCCTTTATTACTCAATGACACGTTTTACTTTTTATCCATTTTTAGCTACAATGCTGTGGAATGTCTGAAAACCAAGATCGCCGATCGCTTATTTCTTTCTCTTGAAGTTAATAAGACAAACAAACGCAGGCCGTCATGTTACCAAGAAACCACTAAAAAGCGTAAACTCCTCCGTCCTGAAGATATCGGAACGCTTCCAGCTTTGCTATTTTGGGGCTTCAGCAACATTCACAAGTCCCAATGATTGAGCTGTTACTATGGAAACATTAACAAATTAGAATGAGTGCATTAATATAAACCTGCACTATTGTCTGCTGTTCTGGAAAATGCATTAACAACCAATCAGAATCCAGAGCTCAGAATTCAACAGCACTGTGGTGTAAATATAGTTAATAAATTATAAATGACGAAATTAAGAGTTTTTGAAATTTGCAACGAGTCACCTTTTTTTGGAAATAATAAATTACACTCAGCTATACTGGTACCCGAGTTCAGCTAGTGAGCACAGTTAGTTCAGTGCTTTATAGATGTTAGCAAAATAATGAACCTCAGCATTCTCAGTTATTTAGGGAAAACTTTTATTCTTTGGAGCAACAGATAGCAACAGTCGTATTTCACCCAGCGCAGCCAAATGCAGCATTCTATCATCGTGCTGCTTTGAAAAACTTCAGTGACGTGATTTACAACTCAAAGCTAACCAAAGAAAGTATTGTTGTGGATCAGTTTCAGCATTAGTCAGCTGGATCCCCTTAGCGTCTTTGATGTAAAGAGGACGTGATGAAGTGTGTTAGTTGATAAGTGGGAAGTCAGAGCCTCGGTCCTCCCTCCCTGGCTTGGCTAAACACTGTGCGCTAGATGGAGTCTCTGGGAGTCGAGCTCCAGTGTGCTATTAAAAGAACGCTTTTTTATGAGGGGAAATAAATGTTCAGTTCCAAGGGAAAGCTGCTTTTGCGTCTTTGGAGGAACTCTGATGTGGATGGTGGACTCGGCTGCAGAACCACAGGGCCGAGTGCCAGCTCTCTGCCTGGAGGAACACCCTACGTGTGTGTGTGCGTGCATGCGTGTGTGTGTGTGTGTGTGTGGACGAGGATGATGGAAATGTAGATGGGAATTCCCTGCTTTCATCCCGTACGCAAGACCACAAGATAATACGCCCACTTTGTGTCTCCTGTCATAAGGCCAGCTTGAAATGGAAAAGCAAAAAGTAATAAAAGATAATGTCTGGAGCTAGTCTTGTGGATCCAATTTGTGGACAAATCATAAGCGCTTTTGTATTCCGGATTTCTTCGGGGGGAGAGTGAGTCACGCTCATGCATTTCTCATTTAATAGCTACGTTTTATCCTATTTTTCATTCTGAGGAGAAAGAAATCAACTCTGTACTCACTATGACACTTAGCGGTGACACGCCGCATGCCCCCCCCTCTCTCCACACCCTGGAAAAATTTGTGCTAAGAATGTTAGGAGTGAAAAAGCTTTCTCAAAAACAGGAAGCATGAAATATTTCCTCTGTTCCAGCAGAGACCTGAAGCCATTGATTGCTCCGCTACGTTAGTGACAGCTCGTCTCTCTACATGGGAGTCACCACAAAAAAACTAAGATGGCTTTCGTGCAAAGGAACATTTTGACAGTCTTGTGTTTCACAGCTTGGTGCCACAACTCGAACCATTTCAGAGTTAATTGTTCCAGTGACGGTGTGACACAGACGCGGCGGTAGCGCTGGACTGGACTTCTTGCTTTCGCTGTTAAATTAACGCCAAACGTGTTCGAGTCGAGCTTGAGACTAATTTAATCCAGCGCTGTCATGACGATAGCAAAGATTACTAAAAGAAAGCATTCAGTTGCTTACTGTTACGTCATCTGGATGAAAATGAGAGTTTCTGTTTCTAAATGAAAACCTGTTTTTACTCCAATAACATTTTGGAAACAAACTTCTCATCGCTTCTCTATTTTTTTCTCTCTTGGCTTTTACATAACGGTCTTTTTTTCCCTTCTGGCTTCTGACTGCCAAGATTAGTCTCGCTCTCTCTCTCTCTCTCTCTCTCTGTCTATCTCTTTCTCTCTGTCGCTCTCTGGCCAAGAATTATTCACCACTGGATTCTCCCTATATGGTATTTTTAAAACGGATCACACAACACGGCCATGTCTCAATCCATCGCGGCTTATACACACAGCACGGCCGTAACCCAATCTGATACATTATTCACAATGAACCGATAACGTCTCTAAATGGATACAAATACAATATTTGTACAACAAAACGAGGCCCACTATTTGTTCTTTTTTTTTTCTTTTTAAAGCAAAAGCTTGTCTGAATGGTTCACATCACATCCTCTTGAGAACAGATGTGTGCATCAGGACTGGCATCCTGTCTAACGCAGGTAAAAAAAAAAGAACATGAACGTTTGGTGCTGTGTGATGCATTTGTAGCATTTGTTGACTTAAATTAGGATAACTATCAGAGCCAGGACTCACACACCATGATGACACCGCTAACTGGTCTACATCTGGGGTTTATCCAGAGTTTCCAGGGGTGTAGTGGTAGGATTCAAATGTATTTTTTTTTTAAATGGAAAGACAATAAGAAACGTTATGGTTTAGGCCACGCCCACTTTGGTTTTAAATCTGAATACAGATAGTCGGAGCAATAAACAGCAACAGATGCAGAAAGTGCAACACACTGGATGTGAAAATATTAGAAATCGTCACAGGGGTGTGTCAGGTGTAAGCTATGTTGCCCTCCAATCAGCTATTAGTGTTTAATTGCTTAGTTCTTAATTCAAATTTGGAGTAATTAATATTAAACCCTCAACATTAACTCAGAATTTGCTGACTTATACCACAGACAGTTAAAAGCAAAACGCTGTTATTTAAAATATAATTAGGGCAACACGTAAAGCTCAAAATAGCTGCTGTATGTGGCATAAGTCCCGCCCCCAGTGAAAAAAAGAGCTAGTTGTGTTTTCAGCAAAGACGTTAGCATAAAAATACCATGCACACATATAGGACGCTTTGCTTTGGAGTCAAGGAGCATACATTATATACACAAATCTTACGATATGATTAAAACGCCGTTTTATCTATCTGTTACTGCTACACAGGTCTCTTCTGATTTAAATATGGTCAAGATGGCTGCTGAGTGGAGTGACTTTACCAGTAATGCAGGCCTTTCTCCAAAATCTCTTATGTCAAAAACTTGTATATAGGATAACGTTTAAAAAATACACAAATAAATGACGAATAGAACTAAATTGTGCTGCTCAGATAATCATAATCTGATCATAATCATCTGCAAGTTACATCAAGACACGGATAGAGCGCCTCCTGGTGGTCAGCTGAGATCACAGGCTAGCTAGTCATTGAAAAAGTCTGTTCTGGATTTACCAATATAGATGTGTGTATTCATATCATTAAAGTAAGAAAGGAAATGTTTCTGTTTTATAATTTCTTCATGCAGCCTCACAGTTTGATCTGCGTTATTAAACATGCTCTTTGGCAATGACAGAACTTAATATTTTTGAAAATAAGCCGTTATTATTACGCGAGGCTCAACAGACTGTCCTGCGTGTTCTGGTATTTATTTGCAAAAAAAAAGAAAAAAGAAAAGTGAAACACAACATTGTTATTTTTAATGATCATATTAGGTTTAGCGTTTCCTTTAAAAACGTTACGTAGTTACGCTAATATTTCCAAAATGCAAACTGACATAGATTTCAGTAGCAGAAAAGGCACTTGGTATTGGCTTGTCAAACCCAGACCACACCTCTCAATGTCATTCCAACAATGATGGTGCAAGGCTGCGTCCCAAACCACACAGGCTTCTGAAATAGTCTATCAATGACATGTTATTATACTGGAAAAAAGTGTTAGTGCAGTGGCATGGTACCAGATTTCGGTTCTGGTGATTGACTGAAGTCACTAAAGTGCCACTGGGACGTTAAGTCGGCATAAACTCAATCCGAAATAAATGAAATCCAAGTCAGATATCTTTCACTGGACTGATGATGATTTCCCCAGGACACCGTTGCTTGTGTCCATGCTCTGGTTTTTATCCTTTCAGGACTGTCTCTAGTGGAAACCTTGACCAGCCTGAGACGCGTCTTCGGATCTTATGGTCTTATGATCAGCTTCTACCTTGCAAAAATCGTTCTCATTTTTTTAATAAGCCTCAATATAGTTTCAGAATACAATCCAAAGTGTAAGCTAATTATAAGTATTATTTACTAGATAAAGTGTCATTGCACTTGCTTAGGTAGGATAAAAAGAAATAAAAAAGAAAAGTCTCACCTTAACTACATGATCGTTTAAATGCTTTGGGTCCCTGTTGACCAGGTCTATCTCCTTGGTGTGCACGTCCTGCAAGGTCTTCTCCTGGATGCTGTCGCTGTCCATATCTTTGTTGTTTGGCTTGTATATGTTCCCCTGTTTCCTGACAAAAGGTGTGTGACTGTATTCCTACACGGGTGCCAAGGAAACAGCACAAATCAGAATGAGGGAAAAAGTGCAAATGGGGTTTGGAAGAGCAAGCAGGGAGCACCTCGGCGCATTCCCCTGGCATGGGATGGCTTTAAATGAGGGGAGAAGTACAGCACCACACCCCTCTCTCTCTCTCTCTCTCTCTCTCTCTCTCTCCAGTAGAAACTGTATACTTCCACCACAAGGGGTCATCACCAAACACCGTGCGCGCGCGCACCGCTCCAAATAGCGTCTAGAAATTATTTACAATAAATAAAGTGCATTTTTCTTTTGTTTGTTTCATACCGTACGAATTAAAGTGTTATAAAGTCTAATAGCCATATCATGTAATCATATAACGGTGATGTCGCGCGCCCGGACTCACTGTGGATGATCATCCGTAGGAACTTTGCGCACGAGCCGGCGCACGAAAATTACAAACATGATCAATATCGATGACATGAAAAAGATATTTTTAACATAAAAGCACCTGATGTAACCTAGTTCTGAATCCTTTAATCTGCACCTTGTATGAGGTTGGAAAGTGGCTCTGAAAAAAAGTGTGGCAGAGAGAAAAAAAAAGAAAAAGTTGAAAATCTTGTGCCAAAAGCGATAACGCACGAAAACTGGCAGATCTCGCGCACGGAAAACGTGCCCACACCGAATCCGCTGCGTTCACACCATCCAGGGAGGAGCTTTAGATTACAAGGGAATGCAATGAAAGCATTTCCACCTAAATAAAGAAAAAGATATCAAATATTGTCCGCTTTAAAGTCGCAGCCTTACCTCGGTTTCTCCGTCTTTAGGACCGCCGGTCATGCTGCCGTGCGCGCGCTGCACCGTGCACAAGAGTGTGTGTGTGTGTGTGTCTGCTTGTGTATGTGTGTACGAGAGATACAGTGACTTTACAGATGAAGCGCTGTGGGAGGCGACGGTGCAGTGCTCACACACACACACACACACACACACACACCGACACTGACGGTAGTAAAAAAGCAAACAGCCATCCAGTCCTGAACTAACACTGCTTTAACTTCCCACAAGTCCAAAATGAAATCAGAAAAAGCTCGTTTAACCCTGTTCATTTAGACTTGCCTCAATGAGCTCAACACAACAAGTGTTAATTACACACCTTAAGAGTTAATCCAGCACTGTAGAGCAGTTCATTACTCAAGAGTTAGATCACGTGACAGTGCGGCTTCAGGAGTGTACTGGGTGTAGCTAAGGGGTGGCCAAAATTATTATTATTATTATTATTATTATTATTATTATTATTATTATTATTATTATCTATCCATTATCTACACCGCTTTATCCGTCTGGGTCGCGGGGAAGCTGGAGCCAATCCCAGCATCTTGGGGCGAGAGGC